>WOXC01000029.1:492500-755000 GCA_011680675.1 Gymnobelideus leadbeateri | reverse complement strand
CCATGCTGGGTGCTCCTGGGCCCGTGTCTCCTGGACCTCACAATCGATTCCAGAGTTCTCCAGAGAGACCTTGAGGAGTCCTTGTATGGCTTCTTCTGACCTCTGGATGCAGGTGTGAGTGCACCAAGGCATCAACTCACAATGTGGCAGAGAGAAAGACAAGTCCATCTTATCCATATGGTGCAGGTCAAGGGGGCAGGGTCCCTTCTAGCATTGTCCAGGGCTAGGGCAGCTGGGGGTGGGTGAGGCCCTAGGTGTCCTGAGATCCTCTAAGCCCCCTGACTGGTGAGGCTCCAACACCCTGCCTGATTCCCCAGGTAGGCTTCCTACCAGGCTATACTGCATCTCCCGACACCTCTCCCTTGAGGGGTAATCAAACCAATGCCACTCTGACTTCCAGAAAGGCCTGTCAGTGGTCTGTCCTGTGACTCTGCTTGCCATTCTTGTGACTTCCCAGGACTAAACTCCCACCCAAGGTCATCACTGACACATGTGTGGTATCCCCTACCAGAACATCAAGGATTGCCTATCTTGTATCACTCAGAAGGGAGCCTGGCCCAGGCTAAGGGCTTAATAAATGCATTTTCATTCATGAGGCTGGAGGCCCGCGTCAACTCTTAGACTGAATAGGGAAGAGAAATGGGCTGATTCTTTGTGGGAGCCTGGAAGTCCTTTCTGTGTTCTCTCATAATTTCTGTGACAAATGGAGGCTGTCCTATACCTAATAGGCATCACGTCCTCTTGAGTGTAAGTATAGAGCCTAGGAACCTTTTTAACTCACATCTGTGGGGAGATCTGTAATCTGAGATTTCCCAGAGAAAACCCCGGATCAGGACGTAACTGGCCAAAAAGGAACAGGAGGGGGAGGGTGCCCCAAGCTGGACCTGAACCCAGAACTCAGGATGCTGGGGGCAGATTCCAGCTACTGAGAACCCTGGTCCTTGTGTAACCCCTAGCTTAGGGCACTGGGCACCGAATACAAAGGAGGAAAAGGACTTCCAAGACTCCCTCACAGTTCGGGAGTGGGAGTGGCAGCATTTGAGCCAAGGTCTTCTTGACCACAGCACTCCACCTACCAAACCAGAATGCCTTACTCTGTAGTCAGTCTTCCTTACTATCTGAGCTTCCCTGAGCCCCAGATATCATTCAGATTAGAAAGCCGGGGGTGGGGAAGCAGCTCAGGGAGAAGGAGGAGCAAGAGCAGACCCAAGAGAGTATCTGATAAAGGCAAACGCGAGTCGGTATTTGATAGCAGGATCTCCTAGGAATACTTAAGTGCACCGAGAAGCAGAGTCAGGGGTCAGAGTGGACCTAGTTTGGCAATCATAAATGGGCCCCTTTACTGACATAGAGCAAGGATCATGGGGGCAGAGAGCACAGAGCCTTTGAAGTCTTGCTGCCGCTATGGGAGGGTGGGGGCATGAGGGTGGTGAACCCCTTGAAGTAGACAGTCCTTTTGAAGAGTGTTCATTTATTTAACAAACCTTTATTAAGCACCTATGAGTTGTTTGTCCTTTGTTCTCCAAGAGGACTCATGACTTCTGAGGGGGATGTCTGGACTTACTTGGGAATTGGATTTAAATTAGGCTGAGTTGCACAAACTCCTCAATCAGCCTCACTCTTTGCTCCAGAGTTCTCAGGGTCTGATGGCAAGTCAAGAGTCAAGGTGACTAGTGATGGCCCCACAGAGGCCCCTGTGCTCTGACCTAGGATTATTTCACCTTACATAATAATGGGAGGGAAGGACAATTGCCCAAATAACTGATATAATGATAATGGACAGAACCTGGGATTTCATCAGCATGCAAAATACAAATAAGAAAACTCCCTCTCCCAGTTCAAAACACCTTCTGGGAAATTTATGGTCTTTGAAGTCACCTGGAGCACTGGAAGGTTACTTGTCCAGGGTCACCCAGCCACAATGTAGCAGAGCCACTATTTGAAACCAGGTTGTCCTAATTCAAAGGCCACCCTCTATCCCCTAGGTTCACTGCTTCTCAATATGATACTGCCTCCCAATTAAAAGAATGTTGTTGTTGTTTGGTCATTCAATCATGTCCAGCTCTTCTTGGCCCTGTGGACCACAGCATGCTAAGCCCTTCTACCCTCCACTGTCTCTCAAAGTCTGCCCCCACTCACATTTGTTGTTTCTATGACACTATTTATCCGTATCATCCTCAGGGTATTTTCCAATGAAATTAAAATAATAATTGCAAGCATTTGTATAGACCTTTAAGGTTGGCAAAGTGCTTTCGAGATTGACAAAGATGACCAAAAAAAAGGAAAAACTAATGTTGGAGGGGCTTTGGGGAAACAGGCACATCAATACCCTGTTGGTAGAGTCATGAATTAGTCCAACCATTCTGGAAAATCATTTATACTGTCCTGGAGAGCACTTTGGAACTATGTCCTAAGGGCTATAAAACTGTATAACCATTGACCCAGCAATACCATTACTAGGTCTGTATCCCAAAGAGATCAAAGGAACAGGAAAAGGACCTGTGTAAACAAAAGTATTTATGACAGCTCTTTCTGTGGTGGCAAAGAATTGGAAATTGAGGAGATGCCCATCAAATGGGGAATGTGGTACATGATTGTGATGGGATATGAGACATGGGAAGGAAGATGGTTTCAGAAAAACCTGGGAAGACATATATGAACCAATGCAATGTGAAGTGAGCAGAACCAGGAGAACATGTCCACAGAAAGAGCAATGGCACACCATGATCAACTATGAATGACTTAGCTATTCTGATCAAATACAATAATCTAAGGCAGTTCTGAAGGATTTGTGATGAAAATGCTATCCACCTCCAGACAAAGAACTGATGGAGTCCAGGTTCAGACTGAAGTATAATTTTTTCACTTTATTTTTCTTGATTTTTTTTGTAACGTGGCTAATGTGGAACAATGTTTTACACAATATCCTGTGTATAAATGATATCACATTTCTTGCCTCCTTGATGGGCAGGAGAGGGGTGAGTGAGAGGGAGAGAATTCAGAACTCAACATTTTTTAAAAATAAATAATTTTAAACTAAAAAAATACTCATTGGGGTATACTCTGGATGAATAACTATTTAATAAACTTGTGTTCCTACATTTATATACTTTTTAAAAAGAAAATTATTTGGAATGATACACAAAAATTTACTGGACAGCACATTTCCTTTGACCTAGCAATACCCCTGCTAGACCCCAAAGAGATCAAAGAAAGAGAAATGTGTCCTACTTGTAAAAAAATCTTTATAGCAGTTCTTTTTGTAGCAGCAGAAAAAACTGGGAAGTAGAGGGATGCCCATCAGTTAGGGGCAGCTGAACAAGCTGTGGTTGGAAGTCCTGTCGTGCCATAAAAAATAAGGAAATTGATGTTTTCAAAGACACCTGAAAAGACTTGTTTGACCTGATGCAGAGGGAAGTGAGCAAAGCCAAGAGAGCATTCATGCTTCTTTAATATCATCTTCATAAAAACAAACAAGTGTGAAAGCCACAAAACCTCTGCCCGACATAATGCTCCTCCCCGATTACAGAAGGCCCATTGAGGAAGCAGGCGAGAGGAGAGACAGGGGATGGCCTGAGCACAGAATGAGCCAGACTTTTAGGGACATGACCCATGAGGGAATTTGTTGTGTTTGGCTCTGTATTTACTGAAGGATTTTCTTGCTCGTTATTATTGTTCCAATGCAGTTGGGGAGAAAAATTAGATTTCTGTTCATTAAAACTGTTTTTAAATTTAAAACAGAGTGTTCCATATGGGTTATCTCAAATATAAGCTTTCATTTGATCTTCCCAGCAGCCCCATCAATTAAGCACTCTAGCTATTATCCCATTTTATAGATGGGGATAGTGAGACTGCTTAAGGTTAACTGGTGACAGCCAGTGTCTGTGAACACACTTCCATCTGCTACACCTTGCTGGCTTTCTTACGAGGGAGAATGAGGTAAAGTTCAGGGAAAGATTGAGAGAAATCCAAGCAGGGAAAAAAATCACCTTAGCTCCTAGGAATTTGTAATCAATCTTTTAATTATCTGCTAGCAATAATTAATAAAATTGATTATAAATTACCTAGAAACTTTGTCTCCCCAAAATTTTTGTCATAGCCAACACACATTTCTTTTTTTTTCTTTTTTTTCTTTTTTTTTTTTTGGAGGGCAATTGGGGGTTAACTTGCCCAAGGTCACACGGCTAGGTTTTTGTATGTTAAGTGTCTGAGGCCGGATCCGAACTCAGGTCCTTCTGACTCCAGGGCTGGCACTCTACTCACTGCACCACCTAGCCGCCCCCCAACACACATTTCTTAAGCCCCTACAATGTGCCATGGACAGAGCAGGCTTCATGAGAGCAGCAATATTGGAGTTCCTCACCTGGACCTCTCTCCCACCTCATCTCCACCTCCTGGCTTCCTTCAAGTCCCAGATAAAGGGCCAGATAAAGGAAGTTTCTCCTGGTCCCCCTTAATTCTGACTCCCCCTATTGATTACTTCTGATTCATCCTGTCTATATCTTTTTGGAGCATGGGTGTTTGTATGTTATAAGCTTCCTGAGGGCAGGGACAAATTTTTGCCTCTCTTTGCATCTCCAGATGGGCACCCAAGGCCTGAAGTGTTAAACAAATACCTCTTGACTTAACAAGACTCCTAAAAGTAATCCCAACTCTTGAGTAACTGAAAAACAAATAATGATAATCAATAGCTAGTGAAACATACCTCTCTTCTCTAGGCAGAGAGGTGGGGGACCACTTGGTCAGAATGCTGTCTATCTCTTAGATGTACTCATAGCATCAGATATTTTGCCTTCATGGTCTTTCTTACAAAATGGGGCTGAATTTCACTGAGGACATTAGAGAAGAGAAGGAAAGATTCTCAGAATTATCTGTGAGATAAAAACAAAACTTAAAATAGTTGGAGATATTGCGGGGGAACCATGGGAGTCCAAGGTCAAAGAAACCAAGAGAGAAGGGAGTGGGGGGTGTCTGATTCCACAAGAAGACGGATAAGGACAGAAAAGGGGCCATCAGCGTTAAGAGATGAGGCCCTTGTTTGTAAAAACAGAGGAAGCTGTCCAGGCCAAGTGGTGAGACCTAAAGCCAGAGAGAGACCAGGTGCTGAGGAGTGAGTGGGCTGTGAGAAAAGGAAAGCAAGCAGTGCTAGGCAGACCCCACTTCTTGGAGAGAACTTTCTCTGGATTTGAGGGCTCCAAGTGTGTTTACAGACACAGAAGAGGAAACCAGGAGAAAGAAGAATGGGACCAGGTGAGTAATAGAGGATTCATGAGTGGATCCCACATTGTTTGAGAATGGAGTGGCCACGGGAGGTCTGGAGGACATTCATTCCCCAAGCAGGCTCTGTGGTCAGGCTCAGCTGAGCCTTGGTTACCCAAGGCCAGACACCCACTGACTAAGATTGGTCTACCCATTATAACTCAATTTGTGGAAAAACCCACATGATTCAGGCCTCTAGCTCAGACTACTTTCCTGCCCCTCTAGGAGCCTGGTGGGCATGCCACGATGGCCTTACCCAGTATGTCTCTGCTACAGTGTTCCTCAGACAACAACACACTGAGGGCCCCCTGTGTATCCTAGTGACCATAATTCCCCGAGTCACCCTTTTTCCAGGGGAACAAGGTGCCCCAGAAGGGCAACTGAGCTACCGCCAAAGACGGGCAGTACTGATGGGGTACTTGGGATGTATATATATCTATAATATCAATCTGTAACATCAGTTTGTAATGGGGTGCTTTGGGATCTATGTCTGTAAAATCAATTTGTAAAACCAGTCTGTACAATCACATTTCTACCCCCCCCAGCCTCAGAGCATTGACTCTTCCCCTTCCCCCTTCCAGCACTCTGCCCAGCAACAACTCATGACCTGTTTATCTCTGCTTGAAACAATAAGTTATGTAAATGTTATCTCCCTTAGTTAGAGTGGCCAGCCCCACCATAAATTCTCCAATACCTTATCTATAGGGTAACTCCTTAGTCAATTATATACCCACACTGTCTCTGATGACCTTGGTGGGTGGCAGACTGGGCACTCTTTAGTGATGTATCAGGCCTAAAACCACACCTCCAGCTAGCCCCACCTTGAGCTATTTCCTAGTGAATCATGGGCAATACACTTGCACAGTCGATATTAAAAGTGCATGGCCCTTTGAGCACTGACCACTCCTTAACTCCTCCCTGATCCCGCCCTTACTCACCTAGTTAGCATAATTGACACCTTAAAACTATGCCTGTGACCCGCAAGTTTGCAGGTTCCCTAAGAATCCTAGCCCACCGTACGCAGCATAACAATAAACTTTACAATCTTGGCTTCAAAGTTTTCTTGAGCCTGGTGAATTCTTTCCAGACTGAATGGCAGGGTTTCTGGTCACTGATAGTGATCAGGGTCCCTGGCAGAACCTCTTACCCTCCCCCCCTCCTTATCACCCTTCCCTTTTCAGTACCACTCCTCATTCCCATCTCAGTGGGTTTGGGCCTTGTGGGTTCTGCAGCAACCAGGATGGCAGTCCTGATTAAGGGGGAGGGCAACTATTAGGCCTTAAGTACACAGGTAAATATTGACCTCTCCCACATAGAGCAATCCATCTCAGCTCTGGAAAGACAGGTGGACTCTCTGGCAGAGGTGGTTCTTCAGCCTTGAGCTTCTTTTTCTTAAATAGGGTGGCCTGTGTGCAGCCCTTGGTGAGGCTTGTTGCTTCTATGCAAACAGCTCTGGAGTGGTGAGAGAGAGTCTGAAGTTGGTAAGCCAGAATATTGCTAATAGACAGAGGGAGCTGGAAAATTCTGAGAATGGGTATCAGTCCCTATTCCCCTGGAACATCCCCTAACTCACTAAATTGATATCAGCCTTGGTATTAGTATTGGTATTAGCCTCTCCTCCTCCTGATCATAGCCCTAATTGTAGGACCCTATCTCATTGTTTTGTACAATTTGTCAAATCCAGTGTTAACTCCATTAATGTTAATTATCAGGGAACTCCCCCCACCATCCTTTAGGAACAGATTGGGTAATCTAGATGTGACCCCTAGATGTGAACCCTGCTATGTCAAAGGTTTGACATACCTACAAGAAAGAGTAGGGAATGTTGGACCCAGCTCCATTCTGCCCTTCCCCCATTGATTTGTCACTTTGCCCTTCCCGAATGTCGGACACAAAACGGGCAGCCCAAGCTTCCCTTTCCTTGATTTGTAAAACAGGCAGCCCAACCTTTCCTTCACTGATTTGTAAAACAGAGAACTCCACCTTGCTTAATCAGTAAACAGGCAGAACCCCCACCCCTTGCTTTCCCTGGATTAATCTGTGGGTAGAAGTACCAGCCTAGGGTTTCCCACAGGCGGGAAATTCAAATGTATACTGACCAATCACTAATTGTAGTTTCAAGTGTACACTGACCAATCATTCGAGTTTCAGCTTACATCACTGTAATCTCAGCTTAGGTAACCTGGCTATGGAACCTCTATAAAACCGGCACAATGTCTCTGCCAAAGCACTGTCTGATTTGGGCAACCATGTACCCTGACAGTCCCGTGGTGTCCCGCCATAATAAAATCCACTTTTTAAACTTAAAAAAAAAAAAAAGATTGGTCTACCCAGGAGCCATGAGTGAGTGGAGCCCACCAGGTCGTTTGCCAAGGTCACGACCCTGCACCGGACCCCCCCATGCCAAGAAGAAACTTCTACTCTTAGGCTGCAGGCCCACACCATCTGCTGTTCTGCTTCTGACCTATGGGAGCCTCCACACCTGGCTGGCCTGCCATTCTCTCTATAGAGTCTACCCTCCCCAAGGGCAGGCCCTAAGACAGCACCTGGAAGACACAGCAGAAAGGAGAAACAAGAGACAGAAAACTGAAATATTTTATTGCAGAACCTTGAAGAGAGATGCCCAGAAAGGCTGGTGGACTCGACGCTGATTGTGCAGTCCAGAGCTGGCCTCAGGCAGGCTCTGGCTTCACAGCTGGGACAGCAGGTTTGGGGCGAGACTACAGCTGAGGCCTGTGCCATCTGGCTCCACATTCAGAGCCTTCACAACACCGTCCTGCACCACCATGGAGAACCTGCAGATGGTCACAGGGAGTCAGCAGATACCCAGGGACCAGGGAGACACAGGCTAGAGGCTGTCAGGCCCCCAAGGGTAAGTGGGGGGAGTGGGGTCAGTGGACACCCCAGGCCCAGGCGGATACTCCCAGCATAGGCCTCACCTCTTCAGACGACGATTCCCAAACAGGGGTACGAGGGAATCATCCAATAACAGCTCTGTCGCCTATGACAGTAAAGGAGGAGATGACCAAATGGGGGAGAGAGGTCAAGGTCACCAAGAGCATCCCCCCACAGAAGACTGGCCCCTTCCCACCACCAAAATCAAGTGTCCTTGCCACTGAGTGGTGAAGCCCTGATTTCTTAAGAACTTTAGTACACTCCCGTCACATTTAACAGGCCCCAAGAGGAGAAGGGACTGGCTCAAGGTCACAGCTAGGATGTGACTGAACTGGGATGTGGGCCCAGATCATCTGATTCCCTCTGCCTAACCCTGCCTCTCCCAGCACTGAGCCAGGCCCCAGGGGACCCACAACTCCTAGCTGTGGTGGTTGCCCTCCTTTCCCAAGTTGGTCCCCAACAGTGACAGTAAATATTTACCTTCCCAAAGGCACCTGTGGGGTCAGCCAGGAGCTGAACCTGGAGACAGAAGGATGGGGTTCAGCCTCGTCCTCAGCCCCTCCCCCGGCCCAGGCCCCTTCCCCTAGGATCTCACCTTGCCTGAAGCTTTCTGTGAGAGGCCCCATTCATTGACCACAAAGACATCGTTGACAGTGAGGCAGGCCACCACCTCTGCCCCCTTGGACTTTAGGGCATCAGCCTGTTCCACAAAACCAGGCAAGTGAGTCTGGGGAAGGAGAGCACAGAGGTTAGCAGCCCCACATCCTTGTTAACCCTTCCATCTCCCAGATGCCCCAGATCCTCCAGTCTTCTCCTCCTCAGACCCTCCCCAAACCCTCCCTCATTTCCCCTTGGATCTATAAGGACCCCATAATAGTGGGGAGGGGCTTCAGAGGCCATCTTACCTAGCCCGTCCTTCACCAGCCACCCCCTCTTCAATCCCCAAAAAGAAGAGTCACCCATCCTCTGGTGATAGAGACCTCAATACCCCAAGGGAGCTCATTTCACTGAGATAGCTCAGTCTGATTGTTAGGCATCATTCCCCTACCTTGGAACAGCCTGGTGTGAAAGCTCCGGGGACCCCAAAGAGCACCCCCTTCTTGCCTTTGAACAGCTCTGCCAGGTTCACCTTCTTGCCTGGGTCTCCCTCAAATACCTCCACAGATGGGAGGGCATCACCCACCTGGGGGAGAAGATTCAGAGCTAGAAGATGCCAGAGCCTGATGGGAAGCTGGAGCTGGTCTCACAGCCCCTGGAACTGGGCTCACAGCCCCCAGGGCTGGGTTCCATCCTGGCAGCAGGAAGGGAAACTCCTAGGACAGTTTCCTGGTCTGTCCCCTGCCCCCAGGGAGAGCTGGATCACCCCAGAGCCCATCCACACCCAAGCAGGCTCTAAATTTCCAGGAAGATATGATTCCTCCCTTGGCTTTACGGAGGACAGTTGGTGAGGGGAGTTTTTTCTGCAGCCAGGCAGATGTTGCATAATCCAGATGAATAGCTTCTATGGGGCAAGACCAAAGACTGTGTTCTGGGAAAGGAGTGGGATGGGGATGGGAGGAAAGGAGAGGGGAGGGGAGGGGCAAGGAGACTAGAATCTGGAAGGAAGGCAGGGCAAAGTCTGGCCAGAGTCTGGGATTTGCCCAGTGAAGTCCCCTGTAGGATACTGGGGCTTGGAAGAAGCCACAGGCAACAGAATTTCTGGCTTTGAGAAGGGGAGGGGAAGTGGGCTCCAAGGTGGATGAGGCCATGTCTCCAAAATAAAGTCTAAACCTCTCTCTCTCTCCTCTCTCTCTCTCTCTCTCTCTCTCTCTCTCTCTCTCTCTCTCTCTCTCTCTCTCTCTCTCTCTCTCTCTTCTACACACACACACAACAGTGAAATAGATTCCAACCTCATGGGTGGGAGGGAGAGGGGCAGGCCAGGCAGTGAGTAATTCAATCCAGAGGCACAGACTGGGGGAAAGGAAACCGTTAATTCTCTAAATAACTAAGAACAAAGGCTTGGGGGTATTCAGGCATTTGATGAGAGTGGAGGGTCTTGGTCTCTACCACCCAAATCACAGGTATGAAGGGGTTGGGGCTGAATGAATATATCAGGTCATTAGCAGCAGGAGGGGTCAAGAAGGGATTCCATATGAGAAGCCCATCTATATGGGGGTGTGGGTTAGACCAGATGGGGCAGCGACCCACAATGGGTGTTGGTGGGGGGGTCAGTCGATCAGGAGAGGGTCAGGCCACAGAGAGAATCACTCAGTATAGGAGATGCCCAGGCTACATTGGACAGGGTGGGGCCATCAGTCTAAATGATCAATCAATCCAGGGAAAAATTCCTCCTTTTTGAGACTCAGCTCATTATACAAAACTGCAAACTGAAGGTCTATGTTAAAAGCCAGTTCTGCTGCACACTTCCTATACCATCCCTGGCAACTCTCTTAAAACTGCCCTGGGCCTCAGTTTCCTCATCTGTAAAATGAGCACTCCCCAAGCAGCCTTAGGTGACCTCCAGAGACCAATCTAGGATCCCACGGAACCATTTCATGCCATGAGGAGCTATGTCCATCATCAGTTTACAAATGGGGGAGGCTCGGTGCAGAGAGGGGACCCCCACTCGTCATCCACAGGGATTAGGGGCCCTGGGTGATGGGGGGTCAGCCCACGTGGAGGCGGGGTGTCAATGTTACGGAGACTCCGTCTGAGGGGAGGGGGCGTCATTCCGCAAGGGGGGGGGTCTAGAATATGGGGGGATCAGACGGGGAGGATTAGACAGGGAAACGGGCCGCCAGCACGGAGGGCCCCGGGGATGTCAGCCCATGCAGTGGGTCCCTGGCATGGGAAGGATGGGGGGTCGGTCCGCTTGGCAGGGGCGTCAGTGAGGGGGGACGGGGGGGGGGGAGGCGCCTTGATGGGGATGGGACCGCCAAGGTCGAAGTCAAGGTCTGGGTCCGAGGCTCACCTTGATCGGGGCCATGGCTGCAGGGGCGCTGCGCAGGGTCCGGACCGACGCGGCACGGAAGGTCTGGGCAACGGTGGCAGCTCCCGACGCCCCTTTAAGAGCGGGCCAAGCGCGGCGCCCGAGAACTAGCAGCCCGGCCAGCCCCATCCCCGCCCGGCTCCGCGTCAGGCCCGCCTCTGGCTGAAGCCCGGCCCCTGCAGGGGCTCTTCATTTGCATGAAGGGGCGGGGCCGAGAAACTGTGAGCCACTCAGCAACAGAGAGTGGAGGGGGAGGAGGGGCGGCCACCTCCACGAGAAAACCGGTCAACTTGCACTGAGCCAGAGGCGGGGACAGAGTGGGGAGGGCGGTCCCGAGCCTCGGGACTCGCCCTTCTCATTGGCAAAGCGCTGGAGGGGGGCGGGGCCGAAGCCTTGAGGAGCTCGCCGCTCATTGGTCTGGCCGCTCTGTTCTCTCTCCCGAGATTGCCCGGCGGCGGAGTGTCGCAGAGGCTTAGCGTGAGATTGACTTGTGATGTGCCTGGAGCGCTTGCCTGGCTGAGCCCCTGGAGCCCGCTAGTGACGCTCTAGCAGCCGCTCTGCCCCACCTGCTCCTACAAGCTCGGGTTCACCATGGCGCCTCTCTGAGCTGAGAGCCCCGCCCTGAGGCCGTGCACGCGCCGGGGAGCTCCCTCTTCTTCCTTTGCCTATGGTTTCCTATGGCCTCCTAGAGCAAATACGAAATCCTCCAAACCCTGCATAGCCTAGAGCCTTCCTGCCTTTCCCGTCCTCTGAGACCGACCCCAGTGTAGTTTCTCTGTTTCCATGCTGTCTCCCCCATAGACTCTTAAGAATACTTAAGCGTCCGCTATGTGCCAGCGCACTGGAGATAGGAGGACAGGCCAAAGACAGTCCCTGGTCACAGTCCATGGGGGAAGACCGGGAACGAAAGATAAACTGGAGATATCAAGGCAGGGGTGGGGGGCAGCGATGAAGAGGGGAGCGTGTCAGACGGCAGGGGGCGGCGGGGGGCTACTCTTCAAGGCCAGATCCCCGGATCAGAGTAGGTCTGGGAGGGAGGGGCGAGGAAGGGAGGAGGCGCGGCTCAGGCCCGGCTCGTGAAGGCTTTGAAAGCCAAGCATTCTGAGCCTGAGCGGACAGGGGCTTTTTTTTTTTTTTTTTAAGCAATTGGGGTTAAGTAACTTGCCCAAGGTCACACAGCTAGGTTTTTATTTGTGTGGCTTAAGTGTCTGAGGCCGGATCCGAACTCAGGTCCTTCTGACTCCAGGGCCGGCGCTCTACTCACTGCGCCACCTAGCCGCCCCCAGACCGGCGATTTTTACCCTTCGTGATCCCATTTGGGGCCTTCTTGGCACAGATGCCTGGAATGGTTTGCCATTTCGTTCTCAGGCTCCTTTTACGAACGAGGAAACTGAGGCAAGCAGGGTTGGGTGTCTTGCTCGGGGAGACACAGCTAGGATTTGAACTCTTCCAGACTACAAGCCCATCACTGTCCAGTGCGCCACCTAGCGGCCCCTTGACTAATAGCACCTTCCTTCCATGGTTGTGAGCATTAAATAAAGCCGTATTTGCTGAGACCTGGGAAACAGCTCAGCTTAAAAGGACCAAGGTCCCCGCACTGCATCCTGGGCCATCTCTAGTCACTGGGCCCTGATGGTTCTGAAGGATAAAGTGAGGTTGGCGACCCAACAAAGCCCTGACTTACTTAAATCCAGTTCACTTTCATGTCATGGCATCAGCTCTCTGACGTCATGGTCCTCTGAGAACGAAGGACCAGTCGCAAAGCAAGCAAGCAAGCAATGTAAACGTTAACTCTTATTATTATTATCCCATTTGGTCCTCAAGACAACCCATTCATTTAACAACGATCGTTCCAATTTTATAGACGAGGAAACTGAGGCTGGGAGAAGCTGAGTAACTGGCGGAAAGGTCTTACGGCTAGAAACTGGCCGGGTTCGAACTCCGACCTCGTTAGATTGGGTTCCCCCGCACGCTCTCCACTCCGCCACCTAGCGGTAAACGAGCGTGGTTGCGCAGAAATGCACCGGCATGTTCGCGGACGCAGAACAAGGTGTACGAGGACGCATGCGCCTACTGGCCCGACCGGCGTTTGGCACCACCGCCCTCTTGCAGCATCGGGAAGCTTAGTCCAGGGCTGCAACTCGGGTGCATCTGCGCCTGCGCATCTGGTTCTAACTGTGTTATTTGCATCTGGGGGGGAGGAAAAACGAGTAGTTTCCGGCACTAAAAGCCGTAGGGCAGCGGAAGTTCCGCAACATCCTGTTTGGGGAGGGCTGCCCCGCCTCTTCCGGAAGTGGCCAGAGGGAAGAAAGGAATTCTCGAGAGGGAGGGGGAGACGGTAGCGAGAGGAGATGGAAGTGGCGTAGCAGGGCTCCGACCCCGTTCCGGTTCCGGTTCGAGTGCGCGCGCAGGCCAGGATGAAGCTGCTGACCCACAACTTGCTGAGCTCCCACGTGCGTGGGGTGGGGCCCCGGGGCTTCCCGCTGCGCATCCAGGTACTCGAGGTAGAGTGGGGCTGGGGGGAAGGGGTCGTGCCCGGCCGGCGGCCCACGTGACAACGCTGGTGTGTCCCCCACCCCCAGGCCACCGAGATCCGCGTGAGCCCCGTGGACTTCAACCCGGACTTCGTGACGCGCATGATCCCCAAGATGGAGTGGACGGCGCTGGTGGAAGCGGCCGAGAGCGTGAGCGCCCGCGCATGCCCCTCCCCCCAGCCTCAGTGCCCTCATCTGTAAAATGGGGCTCGTGGCGCTCCCGCTGCGTACGCGAGATGACATTGAGTAAAGTGTCGTGGGTGCAATCCCAGGTTCAAGGCCGGCCCCACTTTAGCCAGGCTTTAGCCCAAGGGATGGGCGCTTATGTCCAAGTGCATGCTGGATAGGGAAAGGTATAAGGGCCAGGTGAGGGCCAGTGGGCGGGGCTCCAGCGCTCCTAACTGAACTAAGCCCCGCCCCACCCACGCCCGACAGCAAACAGCAGGCGCTTAATAAATGCCCGGCAGTTAGGAGCCAGTGGGGGTTCCCCGGGAGGGCCTCTAAAGCTGCTACCTCTGTCCCCTTCCGCAGCTGGGACACCTGTCGGAGCTGCCCCAGCAGCTGGCCGAGGGCTACGAGAAGGATGAAGAGTTCCTGAGGAAGGTGCACCACGTGCTGCTGGAGGTGAGAGCCCCCCCCCAAGCCGCACCCCCCCCCCTTGCTGCGCAGCCGTCCCCCAGCTGAGTGCTGTCTCGTCCCACAGGTGGAGGTGGTAGAGGGCACCCTGCAGTGCCCGGAGTCCGGACGCCTCTTCCCCATCAGCCGAGGGATCCCCAACATGCTGCTGAGTGAGGAGGAGGCCACATCCTAGTTTCCATGATCACCCCTCCCGCTGTGGCCACTCTGAGCCTCCCCTCCACCTGTGCCCAGACCACAGAGTCCTGGGTGATGGTATGATTGCTGTTATATTTTTTTCCTCATTAAAGGTTCAAAACTGAACAACTTTTTTGTCTTTGCAGCAAATATACATTAAAATAGAGTCTCTGTACAGCTCTGTTCCCCCACTCAGCCCTGGGAGGAGGTGCGGCCCAGCCCTACCCCAGCAGCCCCTGCTCCTCCCTCAATCCAAACCCTAAAAATAAATATAGTGTTATTGCTATGCAGGGGATAGAGTAGATGCTGTGGCCCCCCTCCCCTCCCCAGGGGTCCGGAATCATCCCTAGGCCCAGCTCCAGGGGCAGATTGGGGAGGGGATGAGAGGAGCCAGTTCTGATTTATTGCTTTAAAGGGGGAGAAGGATTGGAGTTTGGGGGCAGTAATAATGCCCAGTATAAATGGCAAGGAGGGAAGGGTTCAGGGGTCCTTGCTCTCCAGCCCCGGCTCTGCTAGAGGAGGGAGCCAGGCCCCTGGGGATGGGCCAAGCAGCAGCAAAAAAGCATTAACCAAAGGGGAAGCTGGGACCCCTCAACCCTTCCCTCCCTGAGATCTCTTACCTCTCCTGATAGCCCAATTTCCCCAGCAGTCCCCCCTTTATGGCTTCCACAAGGCCCCAGCCCCGACCCTGGGGGTAGATTATGGCTTGCAAGGGGCAATGCATCCCCCTAGTGGCTGGAGCAGCACTGTCTCTAGCCTCGTTCCTCTAGGTGCCTATGGAAGGGGTTAAGGTGAGCATGGGCCTGGTTCCCATGGGCTGTTGGCATTGCCCTGGCACTGCCAGCAGGCTGTGGGCACTGCCCATGCCCTCCCTTGGGCTTCTTCTGGGGCTCAACCCCCTCCCCCCACCCACTTGCCGGTCCTGCCAGCACTGCCCCCACCCACCCACCCTCACATGTCCACAAGACCAACAGCCCTCCCTGCCCATCAGTCCATCATGGCCTCCAGCATCTCCAGGAAAAGCTTGTGCATGGGGACTTTCCCCTCCAGCTTCACCCCATAGAAATGGGCCAACACTTTGCCTGCCGTCTGGCGGAGAAGAGGGAGGGTCAGCAGTAGCCGCCCAGCCCGGCGGCGCTCAGCTCCCCCACCAGGGCCCCCCCCAGCTCTCCCAGCTTCGTACTCCAACAAGGCTTCATGCAAGGCTTCCCGTAGCTGCTCCACAGCCTCGGCATCTTCTATGTGCACTGAGTCTGGGGGAGGAAGGGCTCAGCTCAGGGGACAGCCAACTTGTCCCTGCCCTCCTCTGGGGAGCCCACCTGGTGCCACCCTCCTTTGTATCTAGGGGGAAGCTGAAACTGAGAACCCAATGAGAGAATGTGGGTCAGCTAGGACTGGGCCCAGTTGGGTTCCCCAGACCACAGGGTAACTCAGTGGAGAAAAAGGGTCAAATCCTGACTGGTCCACTCAGTCTGTGGCTCAGGGAAAGTCACCTCTCTTTTCAGGGACTTTATGCCTTCTCTGTAATATCAGAGCTGGCTAAAATAATACCTAAAATCCCTCCCAGGTCCAGCTTCAGTGAGCAAACTGACAAGCTAAGCCCTGGAGGCCTGGGCTCCCCTCCCGCTCTCTCCTGAGGGAGCCCCATGTGCTCACCTCTCTGTCATCTACACTCAAAGGCTGCTGGGAGGGCCATGAGGAGCAGAGGGGGATGGCACTCCTTGGCCTCGTCCCCAGTAAGTATCTCACCAGAGTTGGCCAGAGCCAAGGCCTTGAGCAGCACATACTCCTCCCGTTCTAGCCGAAGGGCCTGGAGTCGGCGAACCAGCTGAAGGAGTGCAGCCCCCAGCTCACCCAGCCCGGCTGCCCGGGCTCCCTCCTCATCCAGAACCAGGTCCTCAGCAAAGGCCAGCTCATCTCGAAGGGGCAGTGAGCGCTGGGCAACTCCCAACACCAGCACTTCCATCCACACACTCTGCAATACCGACATCTGGTCCGACAGGGACAGGGCAGAGAAGCCTGCAATCAGGGAGAGGAAACTGAGTCAGGAGGCCAGGGCCATGCAGGAACACAAGGGAGGCCCTGCCAAGTGTGCAGCTCAGAGAGTGTGGGGGAAGGCACCCTGACTGCCCCTCCCCCTCACCTGGGATGCTCTTAGCCCAGCTGATGGTGACCACAATCTCCCGGTCAAAAAGGTCACATAGTGTGGCCACAGCTGGCAGGTGCCCATCAGGGCCTGCTGGGTCAGGCATTGCATACAGTTTCTCCGGTTCTGCAACCAGCAAGTGGGATACAAGGGCGTTCACAGGGGCTGCAGGGACAGAGAGGTAGGGCTGCTGTCACACATGGGCTTGCTGAACCCTCCACACTGGGACCAGGTTTGCCCCAGACCCAAGCAAGCAGCTTCTCACCTGTCTTCCGAGTTCCCCCTGGTGGTGCCAGAGGAGCAGAGGGGAAGGGTCCTGGAAAGGGGAGGGGCTCGACCTCAGGCCGTCGCTTGTATTTCTGCCGTCCACCCCGGACCCGGTCTAAACGAACCCCTGAGAAAGGGAGGGGTAGGCCAGAGCAGGTTCAGTACCACCTCTACCCAGACACTCCCAGGCCCCTCCCAGGCAACTACCAAGCCTCCCCTCACTCCTCCCCACTCACCCTCTTTGAGCATGCCCACCCGCAGGCACTTGGTGAAGCGGCAGGCTTGGCAGGCCTTCCTCCGCCTCTTGGTGATCTCACACTCATTGGAGGCTGGGCAGCTGTATTCGATACTCCCTGGTAAGGCAAGAGATGGGGCTCACAGCAGGCAGCAGCCCCCCCACAAACACGGGGACTTCTGCCCACTTACACAGGTCTCTGACCTGCACAGGGCAGGGGCCACAGTGAGGGGAGCTGCAGCAGTCCAGACGACCTGAATTTGTACTCAGAGCCCCTAAGTTCAAGTCATGACTGACTTTCAGTAGCTACAGGACAGACCTCTGGGAATTCCCTTCATCTCCCAGCATGATTCCTGATACTAAGATCCCTCCAGGTCTGCCATAATACTAAGGATCAGGGAGAAAGTCTCGTCCCTCCCAGCAGGGTCTTTCTTGTTTTCACTAAAATGACTTCCTAGACCATATGCCCTGAGAAGACAAGGGCTTCCTATGTGTGTGCCCCAGTTTGTCACAGAATGAGTAGTACAATTAGAGCTAGGAAGAATGTCAGATTCTCATTTGAAGAAACTGAGGCCCAGAAGGTCGAGGCCAAGGTCACACAGTGCAGCAGGATTGGGATTCATTGTACCTTGGCCCTGACTCCCAACCCATCCACTACAGGGAAGCCAGGAGAGGAGCCTAAGACTGTGAGAAGCTGGGGTCAAGCTCACCTTGGATGGTCCTCTTGAAGAAGGCTTTGCAGGCCTCACAGGAGGCCACACCATAGTGGTAGCCAGAGGCCACGTCCCCACACACCAGACACAGGCGCTTGGGCAGTGAGCTCAGCACCAGCTTGCCCCCGCCGCTGCCGCCCCTGTCACCCAGCCCCGTGCCCTCCCCTTCTTCATCCTCTTCCCTGCCCGTGGGGAGTCGTCTCCGCGCCGGAGCAGGGCCAGGAGGCCGGGCAGGTGGGGGTTCAGGTTCAGCCTCTGAGGAGCCCCGAGGACTGTCTGGGCTTGCAGGCTCGGCCTTGATATAAAGTGGCTCCGTCCCACGTTCCCGGCCAGACATGGTGCTGCCAATCACCTGGTGGGAGAGGGAGAAAAAAGACAAATGGGTGAGGGTCCTAGGAAAATCCAGGGAGGCCTAGCTTGAAGATGGAGAGTCACCTGGGGGAAGATTAACGGGGAAGTACTGGTGCCCTTTGGCACTCAGACAGAGGCCTGGCCACCTGAGGAACAAAGTGTGCACTTAACCACAGTATTATACACTGCTGGGGCTGGAAGGACCATCAGAAACTGAAGAAGCTACAATGGGTCTTTAATAACTGGGGAAGGGAAATGATATGCTCCATAGGTATGGGGGCCAGGGCCTGATCAGCAACCAGGGTTCAAGCCACCAAGCCTCCAGGATGCCTCCGTCTGGCCTGGGGTTGCAAGAAGCTCCAGGAGAAGGGGGAGCCATCCATCCTGGTTGCCCAACAGCTGGGCACAGAGCCAGCACCTGGGGGGGAGGGGAAGGGGAGGGAGTGGGGGTAGAAAGGGGGCAGGAAGCAGAGTCCAGAGGAATTTTATTCCCAGAAAGAGACAGGCCCTAGGCTGGGACGGGGGAAACGGGGAAGGGGGGCAGCAAAAGTCTTAAGAAACTCACTAACTGGCCCCCCCTATTCTTGGATCCCCAGAAAGTGGGGGAGGCGCATTCCCGGCTCCCAAGCATGGGCAATCTCGAGCCCCAGGTTAAAGTTCCAAGCCTGAGACCTTCAGCACCTACTGGGATGCCCCGGCCCAGCGAGTGAGCTCCTCCCGGACTCGCGGGTGCTCCCTGGAGGTATCCACACCTGGCCTCCCGGAACGCCGGGCGCAGACCTAGCGCGCTTTTCAAGGCCTCCAGCGGAACGTGGAGACCCCATCCCCACCCCCACCCAGGGAGCAAGAACTTCCCTTCCAACCGGGGAGGGCCTGCGCACTCACCTGCCCGCCCGCTCACCTGGCGCGTACGCCCTCGGGGAGGGGGGAAGGGGGAGGGGAAAAGGAGGGGGAGGGGCGGGGCCTCGCTCTTCCTCCTATAACACCCTCCAACCCTCTTCGCCGCCACCACCTCCAGGAGACTGGGGGGGGGGGGGGTACAAACTTGCTGCCCGCCGCCCGTGACCCCTGACCCAGAAAGCCCGCGCGGCCTCAGGGAGGGGCCCCCGCCCACGCGGGCCCGCGGCCCCACGTGTCTCCCGGGGCCGCGCGGTCTCGGCCCAGGCGCCCTGCGCCGGCGGCAGCCCGGACGACCGCACATGGCCGCGTCCCCGCGGCCCGGCCCTGCCCGCCCGGCCCCCGCCCAGCCCCGGACCTGGGGCTCTGCAACTGCAGCAGCGGCGGCGGCAGCAGCAGTATCGGCGGCAGTGGCGGCGGCGGCAGCAGCAGCGGCCGGCCCGGCATGAGGGCCCCGCGGCGCCGGGGCTTCGTGGTGCTGGACGGAAGCCGCCCGGACCGGGCCCCGCCTCCTCCGCCACCGCCTCCGCCGCGTCCCGGCCCAGCGCGGCCCGGCCCGTCGCTCACTCGGCGCCGCCGGCGGCTTGTAGGACACAAAAGGACATCGCGGCGGCTTCCTACTCGGCTTCCTCCAGCTGACAGCGGGGGCGGGGCCAGCCCGGTGCGTATGCAAAGCAAGGGCCGGGGGCGGGGCTTGCCCGGCGCGTATGCAAAGCAGCACTCGCTGCACGAGGTGGGGAGCTGACGGGGCGGTGCTTACGCAAAGCCAAGATGGGAGGGGCGGAGGGAAGTAGGGAGGGGGCGGAGCGGCCCCGGAGCGTATGCAAAACAGCACAATAGGCGGAACCGAGGCGGGGGGCGGGGCTAAGCCCAGGTTTGGGGGCGGGGTAGACATGGAAATAAGGCGCGTGGGGATCTGCTCCGGGAGTGAGCAAGCTGGCCTCCCCAGACAGACCAAAACTCCGTGGCCGCGGAGAGACGGAGGTGTCTGCATGCCCATTCGTAACTAGAGTGCAGGACTTGGGAGCCAAATTAGAGACGGTGTGGCAAGGGGGTGGGGTCTTGGCATGACGTCGTTTGGGCGGGGCCAGAGGGGAGCTCGGGCGGCTGTCTTCACCTCCCTGTATGCTAATAAGGCTGCAGTCTTGCGCGCCGACGAGCCTCCTGGGGGCGGGGCCGGTGCCTTATATGGCACGGAGGTGGGAGGAGACTAAAAGTCTCTCAAGGTCGCCAGGCGGCTGGGCTGTGCACCGGAGGGGGCGGAGCCTGGGGGGATGCACAGGCTCCCAAGGTCACTGCGGTGACCGTTGAAGGTCGCGGGGCGGGGTGTCGTTGTCACGTGGTGTTAGGAAGGACTCCCCCCTCCCCACCAGAGTCAGGCGCAGGCGCAATCAGCCAGTCAGGCAGAGTAGGGGGCGGAGTGCCTTTATTTATCTGGGGGGGCGGAGTCCTTCAGGGCAGGGCCAGCGCCCAGGGCGGGGTTCCCGAGAGGGACTCTAGGTGCTCAGGTGAACCTGCGACCCTGCAGGTTCTTGCGCAGCTGGTCCACATGCCGCTGGAGCTGTTGGGTCAGCTTGTGGTCCTTCCCTATGCCCTTGTTGTAGCCTGGGCGGGGACAAGGAGGAGGGAGAGGGGGCCGGCAGGTGGGCACCCGCCTACACTGGCCGCCACTCTGGATCGTCACCCCAGGCACTCCAAGCTAAGGGACGTGCTGGTCCCGCAGCTCCTAGGCATGGCTGGAGTGGACTTGAACCCAGATCTGATGCCAGAACTGCTGACCACCTTGCCTTTCCATTCCTCACCAAGAGAATGTTAGTAACCATCCCTCCCCTGCCCTCATCTGGGAATGTAGTGGAGATGTAGGCATGGACGCTGGAGAGGCCCCCCTAGGTGGCCTCCCTGCCGCTGAACCCCCCCGATTGGTGGGCTTCCCCACCCATCCTGGTCCCGAAGTAGGGGTGTCCCCCAGGCACTCACTACGGAGACTCTTGGTGAGGATTTCCAGCGCCTCCTCCTCCATGAGGTTGGCCAGAGGCAGGGGCAGCTGGGAATGGAAGGAAGAAACAGCCGCTGGGGTGCGGGTTTCTGCGAGAAGCTTCCCAGACTCCTCCAGGGAAGGGGAATCGCCAACCAGACCCACTCCCAGAGTCCCACCCCCAGCTGTTCACTGCCCGTACGCACTCGGTTCTGTAGCTCAGCCCAGTAGGCACGGTGGGTAGCATCTCGCGATCCCATGAACGACTCATTGTACTCCTCTGGAGGGGGTGAGGGGAGGAGATGAGAGAGTAATTATAGTCATCACATAGACACTTCCGGAGTCCCTGGCCCTCTGCGTCCAGCCCTTTGAGGGGCTGCTGAAGGGATCACATCTTTTCTCCTAGCCCAGGAGCGTTTAGCCTCCTTCCCTTCCCCTCCACAACTTGGAGAAGTGCTGAAGGGGACGGGTCCCTCCCCTTAGAGCATCAGAGAGCCCTCCAGGATCTCCTGCCCCACCAGGGGTCTTGGAGAGACACTCAGGGGGACCCATCCCTCCGCAGCCCTGACAGACCAGAATGTTTGTTCTCATCAGCAGACTCTCGGCTTCTCGGGATCTGGGGTGCTTGGGGGAAGCCGCTGAGGTCCTGGAACGGGATGCTGATCGATGCGCGGCTAAAGTAGGCTTCGTCCTCATCCCCTACGGTGCTATCCTTCCTCCAGTTATCCGGAGCAAGCTGGCTGGAGTCCGTGCTGCTATGCCCTTCCCTATTCAGCTTGCCCCTTTGGGGGTTCCGCTGGGTCGGCTTCTGTACTTCCCTTTGGGTTTGGGAGCTTTCCTCCAAGGACATTTGGGAACCTTCAGACTCCTACTAAGGAAAGAAAAGAGGGAGTCTCGGGGCTAGGGAGGACTGAGGGGAAGGAGCTGGAGCCGTGAGCTACCCCTCCCCTCTTTCTAAAGGGTCCTGAGGACAGTTCTGTGCCTTCCTTGATGAGGTGGCCCATGGTCGGTGAGTAAGTTCGAGGGGGAGGGTAATTAGGGGGTTGGAGAATTTAGGGCTGTTACGCTCATATTTTGCAGGGGATCCTGAGAAACGATGATGCTAGGTGAAGGGCCCTGAGGGACAGAAAGAAGGTAGAAAGGTTTGTGTGGAGATTGTGGAAGAGATGAAGGCGGGAGCCTGAGCGGGCTAAACGTTGGCTGTGGGGGATTGGGGGGTTGGGAGTGGGAACTCAAGGGTTGGAGTCCAGGACGTTCCTGGGAGCCAGTGATCCCAAACAAAGACTTACTTGAATCGAACTTCCGAGAGAGCAAATGCCTAGGAGCGAGTCCTGCAGGTGACCCCCACCAACAGGAGTCTGGCCCTTAGCTTTGGCCACATGAAAGTCTTGTCTCTCCATCCCTGCGACCCAACGGCCAGAGCCAGTAGTACAACTGATCTCTGAGAAGTGGGGGGGGGGGCCCGCGGGACCAGGGGAAACGTTGGAAGTTCGGACCCTACCACTTAAAGGCCACTCCATTTCCTAGATCCGGCCCGAGCTGCAGAGGCTCCCAGGATCTTCAACTCCCGGACCAGCAGAGACCTGGGAGGCAATCCAGTCCATCCTCCTCCTCCTCCTTGTGTTGTTTAGGGTGGCCAATTCTGTGACCTCATTGAGGGTGTTCTTGGCACAAAAACTGAAGTGGTTTGCCATTTCCTTTTACAGATGAGGAAAATGGATTAGGTGACTTGGCCAGGGTCACACAGCTACTAAGTGCGGGAGACTTGAACTTGGGAAGATGAGTCTTCCTGATTCCAAGTCCAGTGCTCTATCCCCTGCGCCACTAGCCGCACCGTTCGTCCCCCCCCTCCCCCCGCCCCAACATACAGATGACAAAACTAAAGTTTGGAAATCAAAAACCAGGCCGAGAAAATCAGTAACTTTAACGGAGATTTCACTCACTTAACAAGTGACCCTTTATTGCCCGAGGTCACATAGGTAAAGGAAGATGTGAGATTTGAGCCCAGGTTCTCTTAGTGGTCCATCCAGTCCAAGCCACCTGTGAACGTTGGCTCGGGGACCCCATCCAAAGTCACAGCACACACACCCCACCGGACCCTGGCCCCCAGAGGCAGGAGAGACAGAAGACAAAAGCGCGAGGCCACAAGCCTTCTCTTTTATTGAGCCAGGCACGGAAGCACAGGCGTGGGGCCCCTAGGGAGAGGAAACAAGCAGGGGAGTCTTTAGAGAAGGAGGGGAAGCCAGAAGCAGGAGCCCGGGTTCCAAGGATGCTTCCATGGGGTATGGGAGCTCTTTGGCTGAACGAAAACCGGGCGTGTGGAGACGGGAAACAGGGACGAGCAAGGGAAGCCGAAAGCAAGGGTCCTTGGTCAGGAGAAGGCAGTGGCGGCCGGTCAGCCCCATGCCCAACCCCGGACTATGCTAGCTCCTTCTTGTCCCGGGGCCGGGCGGCTTTCCTGGGCTGTTTGAGGCCGGCTCGGCGGCCCCGGGGGAGCACATCAGCTCGATCGCTCTGCGTGTCTGACGACTCGTCTATGAAAGCGAAGTTCTCTCCAGGGTAATCCAAGGGTGCAGAAATAGAGGTTGTGAGCGGCGAAGAAGGTGCTTCCACTTTCTCCTGGCTCTGCAGCGTCGGCGCAAGCGTTGGGGCAAGCTTGGCAGCAGGCACCTGGGGTGGGCCAGGGCTTGGCTTCTCGGACAGTGGTGGCCGCTGCGTCATCCGCGCTGTAACGCCGCCAGTCCAGCTGGCTGCCTGAGCTGTAAGGCCACCCATCTGCCGGGCGATAAGGGGAAGGACCCGGGTGTATCTACAGGTCTCCCATCACCTTGCAGAGCTTGAATTAAACAATCAGCCTTGGGGGACTTCCAAGCCCTTTAGGCCTCCTATCTGAACCACCTAACTGAGGTGCTCTGGTCATTTGCAGAAAACAGGCTCAGGGAGGTTGGGTGCCTAAGGCGACCCAGCTAATACCAGCGGCATTAGAATCCAGACTTCCAGAGTCTCCATGTGTCATTGGGTGATACCATGGCTAAGGAACTAAAGGTCAAATGGTCTCTGCTCTGCTGTCAGTTTCTTTCCATTGTCTTATGTTGGGGAGTTAGGTGGTAAACCGGACTGGTGTGCCCCCCCCAACCAGTGTTGCTGCGAGGAAGAAATGCTTTGAAAACAAATCTCTGCTGGAGGAGATGGGGGCGGGGCGCAAGGTGAAGAGTAATTAGTGTGTGAGTGGATGATGTCTCCCAAGACACTAACAAGGTCCCTGAGAGCCCTGGTGGTGCCTCCTAGGAATCCCTGCTGCCTCCGGCCTGCAGGAGAATGCTCTGCATACAGCATACACTGCTAGGGTGAGGTGGGTGGCTAAAGGGGTAAACCTCTGTTTGGGTGTGGGAGGGAGAAAGAAGACACAGCATGGAGGAGAGGAGCCTTCCTACCTCAGCCCTGGTACGACGGGACACTACCCGGAGCCAGTTCCCGATCATGGTGAGGATGGAGGCGAAGTAGGCAAGACCCATCAGAATCCAGAACCAGACAATGGGCTGATAGGCCGGGAACACTTGCTCAGGTTTCGAGCCTGGGGGCAGCCAGTGGAGTTGGGGTCCGGCTGTGCCAGAGCCACTGCAGACGGGCTGCTCTCCTCCCCTGCCCCTCGCCCCCAGGGCATGAACCTGGTCGACCTTCCGCTCCCCTGCCCGCCACCGGCCCAGCCACCATCTGTCCATGGCTCCGGATACGAACAGCCGAGTCCCTCCCTCCCTGGCTCGGGTCTCTCACCCACCGGCCACGTAGTCCCCGAAGCCCACGGTGGTGAGCGTCACGATGATGAAGTAGAGGGCCTCCAGCGTAGTCCAGTCCTCCATGTAGCAGAACACGAACATGGGCACCAAAATGAAGAGAAGACAGCCAACCAGCAGGAAGAGCAGCGCTGAGAGCGAGCGCACTGCAGCAGGCTGGACCTGCCACTTCTGGGGGCGGGGGGGCAGGGGCGCGGTACAGAGAAAGACCCCAGCATGAGTCAGTCTGGGGCCAGAGGCATCTAGTCCGTTAGATTAGATAGCTTCTAGTCCAGGGGAAATCTGGACAGAGAGGGAAGGGCTGGCCACCACCCAGGATCAGAGAATCTGAGAGTCTTCGTGTTATGAATAATCTCAACTCCCATTCCTCTAGGATTTTGAGGTCTCCAAAGCACTTTCCTCACGACCTCTCTACAAAGTTTGCTACCCCACTTTATAGATAAGGGACCTGAGGCTCAAAGGGGCCGAGGACTCGCCAGGTGGGGTGGCAGATCCATGTTGGGTCTGCAGGTCCAGCTCCTAATATCCTCTGGGATGAGGATGTGGAGAAGGTCACGTGTGAACCGCACGGGGCCCCAAACGCATGGCCGCTCACCAAGAAGATGGTTTCCACGTGGCCAATGCCCTGGCGCAGGGTAGAGCCCAGCTTGTCACCGACCCCCGCCAACAGGATCCCGAACAATGGGATCCCCACCAGGGCATAGAAGATGCAGAAAAGGCGTGCTTCATCCGTGAGCAGGACCATGTTCCCATAGCCTGGATGAGAGTGAGGATCAGCCCAGGGGGCTGGGCCTGTCCCACCGAGTCACCTCCTCAGTGCCAGCAACTAAGGTCTGGGAAAAGGAGACAAGCTCTACCCTAGAGAAAGCCCCAACCAGCCAAGACTGACCCTGAAGAAGTGTGCAAAGCTGCCCTGGGGGATAAGGACTCAGGCCAGGAAGGTGAGAAGCAGTCCCCCAGGTGCGATCTGCATTGGAGGTACTCAGCAGACTTCTAATTTGGGCCCCAGTTTAACTGGCCCCAGCAAGGGTAGAGATGGAGATGATCAGCCCAGGTCAAGAAGACAAATGCTTAGAGAGAGGGGACTACATGGCCTTGGCAAGAAGAAAGAGCCCCTGAAGAACCTGGGCCTGACCCTTATGTTAATAACACTTCCCTCTTCCCTTCCTCTCCTCCCCACTCTTCCCAATGGCCTGGCCCTGGCTCTGCTGCTGATCTATCACCCCAGTGACCCTTCCCACACCACCCCTACCCTGCACACCGATGGTGGTGACAATGGTGCCAGCGAAGAAGAAGGCACTGCCCAGGTTCCAGGCTGAGCGGGAGATGTTGGTGAAGTAGTCCCCAGGGTCTACACCCATGGCCAGGTCATTGGCCACCTGCTACAGGATGGAAAGGAAGGAGTTAAAGGCTCAACAACATGCCCCACCCCCTGCCCCATCCACTGGAGTCCAACTCCCCTACTTTCTTTTTTTTTTTTCCTGGAGGGCAATTGGGGTTAAGTAGCTTGCCCAAGGTTACATGGCTAGGTTTTTGTTTGTGTGTGCAAGTGTCTGAGGCCTGATCCGAACTCAGGTCCTTCTGACTCCAGGGACTACGCTCTACTCACTGCCCCACCTAGTCGCCCCCAACTCCCCTACTTTCTGACCTTCTCCAAAGCAGACCCTACCTCTCCTTAAGCTTGGGAGCTGGATGAGAGCTTAGAGCTGTCCCAGTTCTTCAGCATCGTCTTACTGGGGTCCAGATGAGGGAAGGGATTTTGATGAGGGTCTTCTAGCACCCAATCATTTCTGCCAAGCCAGTCTTCCATCTGGTCCCCTTCAAAACCTGCCTCTCGTCTCTCATAGCTCCTCCCAGGTTCATAAACTTAGCTTTGACTGCTTCCCATCCCTCTTAGCTCCACCAGTTTGAAGTGGACCACTGCAGCTCCAGTATCACCTTTCTTGTCAACAGTCTGCTCAGCAACTACTTTGCCCAAAGACTTCCTTGCCCAGAAATCCAGATTTAATTCCACCCCCATCTCCAGGCTCTGCTCCTCAGTATTTTTGCAAGATATACAACATTTCCATTGCCATGAAAAAAATAGGTCACTTCTTTCTGTGGTCTGTGTGGAGAGCCCAGGTCCTGGCCTCTTGGAGAACAGCATCAGCAGTCTAAAGAAATTCTTTTGCTACCAGATCCCTATCCCTGATCCAGCAACACCTTCCCAACACACACATACCTTTTTCCACCACTGGGTCTTCTCAGACCCTGTGGGTGCATCTTGACTCTAGTAATCCTAGAGCCCAGATGAGTGGGGGAGGGGAGAAGGAGTTGGGCATAGATTTTTTTAAAGATCATTTATTACAGTTAAATCTTAGTTTTTTAATGACTGTGTCTGAAATCAAATCCAAGAGAAGAGACCTCCTTGGTAGCACTCCCACTTCCCAGCCCTCTCTTCCAAGCAGGAACTTGTTGAAGTGTACCTAGGGTCTCAGCCTGACAGCTAATGTACTGGTAAGTTGTGACAAAGCCATGGGGGAAAGGAGAAGGTGAGGGAGATTCTCCTCTGGGATGTAACTGTACCTGCCCAATATGTATTTTGTTTTCAAACCCTCCCCCAACCCTTTTCTGGGCCCCTACCCTCCTGTTCTTCCTCAGTACATTTCCATCCATTGATTGTTTGGGTGTGTTAGAAGGCAAATAGAATCTTCCTTATCCAGCTCCCACCTCTGAGTTGAGGAACTGCCTCCCCCAATCCAAACCCCCAGCTGAGTTCCCAGAAAGAGGTCTTACAGTTGACTGACACTCTGAAATCCCACTGAGAATGTACAGGTCTCATTCAAAACTTCTGGGGCCCTCCTGAGCCCCTAGTCTCCTCCCATGAGCCCACTGGGGGTCTCCCCACCTCATGCCCCCCACCCACCTCACCTCTATAAAAGCCTGCAGCATCGTCAGGTTAACACAAGGGTGTGCCTGAAGGAACTTTTCTCGGGTGTCTTCTAAACTCATTTGAGTTTGCTGTTCCTTTGGCATTTCCAATGCCCTGAATACCAGGGCTCCTGACACCAGGTAGAGAAGCACCAGAGTCAACAGTGCCAGGAGGGTGGTGGGTCCCATGGCACAGCCTGCAGATGTGCAGATGCCCTGCTGGGAGGTCCTGGTTTGCCCCAAGTCTTCTGGTCACAGTGGTGACAAACATGGACGCTGGGGACAGGGAGGGGGTGTTACTGTGTGATGCCAACTATGCCCCCCCCAAAAAATTATTTCCCCCAGCTGCACTGTCTGTGCTCACTCCGTGCCCCAACATTTCCATTTTGGATCCCCCTTTCGAATTTGCCCTGTGTCTCTACTGCTCTCCACCCCCATTCTGACCCTCTAGAGATGTCTCACAGTGTCCACACCCCACAAGTCCTGGTTCCTCAGTTCACCCACTCCTGGCACTAGTCTCATCCCTCTGAGTTGTACTCACTGCCAAGCTGTGCCCAATTTCTTTGCCTCTCTTCTCCCTTTTCCTCCCCTACATCCTTCCCCCTTCCCTTACCTCCTCTGCCCCTTTCATCTGCCCTGGACTCGGGGCTCCGTTATAGGTGAGGGAGAGGGAAAGAGAGCAGATGGAAACCGGGGAGAAGGAGAAAAGACAAGCTGGAGGAAGAGGGCCAGAGGGGGAAGATAAGGTTGACAGCGAGGAAGAGGGGGAGGGAGGAGGAAGAAGAGAATAGGAGATGGAGAGGAAAGGAAAGCGCAGGGGGCTGGATGGAGAGACACCGAGGAGAGACGCTAAGACCAAGGGCAGTAAGCAGAGCGGAAAAGGAGGAATGCAGCAGGAGTGATGGATAGCGGAGGGAGGAGTCCGCCAAGCCCCCAGCCCCAAGGCTCCCTCCCTTCAGCTGCCGCCACACCTGGCCCGGCCCCGCCCTGCCCGGTGTCTGGCTGCGGCGTCCTCCCACAGACAGAGCCGGGAGCCCCACTTGGCCCGGGAAGGGGGAGGGGTACAGGAGCCTGGCCGAGGCGGGAACTTGGTGCGAGAGACTTCGCTAGCCCCGCGCCCCCGACCCTAAGGGTCGGTCCAGAGTTCCTCCTCCTCCCCTGGGGCACCGTGCACAACCTTCCTCCCCCAACCCTGCACCCCGCTCTCTCAGTCCCAGGGTTTCAAGGAACAGCCGCAGGGCGGGGTCCAGCAATGCAGGAGGCTCCCCCGGGAGGAAGAGGAGCAGAGCGGGATTCCCGCACGGCCGGAAGAGAAAAGGGTGGGCAAGAGATTCTGCCTGTCCCAGTTACAGGAAGGCTCCCGGGAGAGGGCGTGACAGGTCCCTCGGGCGGCCTCGCGACCCACAGACGAGCATGTCAGGAACCGCAGTGACCGCAGGAGCTGCCCCGCAGACAGCGCCCCCGCCAGAGCCCCAGGCTCACGGACTGGAGGTGGGGACAGGCGGTTAAATGGAACACCCAGGCGTACAAGCGTCCATGCACGTCCCACACTCCACCTTCTCGTGGGCTCATCCATAGTCACCAATTGTCCGCTCGTTTACTCAACGCCACACACAAAATATGGTCACCATCCGTCCCTCCCTCCCCACGCCACCGCCAACACTCACGTTCACAGAGACACACGCGGTCGCCTGTGACCCTCAGCACCATCCCCTGAAGCTGGAGGCCAACCTGTGGGCCCTGGCCCTCTCCTACTGGCTGCCAGCCCCTTTTCCTGCCCCCGCTCGCTGCCTCGTTGCCTTGCGGATGCGTCCCGAAGTCCCAACTGTGTGCAGCAGAGGAGGGGGCGTGGGGAAACCGGGGCTGGGACTGAGACACCCCAAGAGAAACCATCCTCTTCCAGCAGGGGCACACATGCTAGCTAACTGTCACTAACCTTGTCCGAGCTGGTCAGAGGTAGACCCTCCTCCCACTTCCCCTGCCTTCTTCACCCCCTTTTCTGTCACCTTCCCCCACTTCGCCAGGGCTGCTCCATCGTCGTCGTCCCAGGATTTAGCCCTTTCTTTACCTCGATCTGGGCCCAGCCAGCTTTCCTACATCTGTGCCCAGCTCAACAGTGGACAAACCAGGCCAGGCCTAACTCCTGGAGGAGAGGGGTCAGTAAAGTGTCCAAAGAAAATAAACCAGTGTGCTCAGCAGGCACTACCCAGCCAATCCTCAGGATTCCTGCTCATCTCCCAGGGCCCTTGGGGACAAACCCCTCTGTGTAGCATTTTCAGCAGGCCCTGGGCTAAGTGTAGGGTGGGGCAGCAGAGACCAAGCAAGGAGGGAAGTACCCAATGGATACTGGGGGGCTTGGCTCACCAGGTCTGGCCACTACCATCACTTTCCAGAAGAGAGCACCTGAGGGGAAGGGAGCTTGGGCCACCACCAGGCCCAGAGGGATGCCCCATCCTCCCAGTGGGTGACCTCACCTGCCCCATAGGATGCACAAGGTAGTGTTCTCGGGGGGTTAGTATGTGAGAGATGACTGAAGTGTCAGCTCCACTTTGCAGATGACATTGGACCCCGAGTCTTCAGGGCCCAAGCCCAGCCCTCTTCCCATTGCCACCAACCAGCTATCCAATATTTCCATGGCTTGCCTCATTCCTTTTCTTCCTGCCCCTGGCTCCTACTGGAAGCCCTAAGAGCTATTTTGTTCCTCCAATTCCCTCTATTTGAAGAGGCCAATGGTTCTTTGGCTGCTCAGCCCTTGATCCACTATTCTACAGAGCCCTTCTACTCTGTCTAGACAGGCCGATTTCAGTGTCCTAATTGCAGACAATCAACCCCCACCTATCACCATGGAGTCCTACAGATTGACAAGGACCAGAAATACTTTTGAACCAGAGTATCCTGTCCTTAGAAGGGGGGGGGGGGGGAAGGGGAGGGGTGTTCACCCACTGCCTCCCTTTGACCCTCCTTACTCCTGGGGCTTCCAAATTCTGGGAAGGTGAGACAGGGAAGGATTCACTGACCCCTCAAGAGGCCCTTAACCAGGGTCCAGGGATAGCAGGAAACAGTTGCAGATCCAGAGGCTGGGGTCAGGGTCACTGCTAGATCCCAAGCTCAGCTTTGGTAGATCCTACCTTTGTGATCGTTCACACACACACACGCGCTCGCTCTCTCTCTCTCTCTCTCTCTCTCTCTCTCTCTCTCTCTCTCTCTCTCTCTCTCTCTCTCTGTCTCTCTGTCTCTCTGGATCAGCATTAGGGCCTGGAAGTCAACTGAGTCAAGAGGGCACAAGCACCAGACCATGTCTCCACTGGGGGCATGGGCACTATTTATTCAGCAGCAGGCACAAGAGGTAGCAGGCTCCATGTGGCAGGAGACAGCAGCTCACTCCAAGGAGCTAGCTGCTGAGGGGCTGGACCCAGCACTAGAAGCTGCAGACTGGGCAGGGGCAGAAGGCAGGGCTGCAGGTAGGGGGGCATCTGGAGGAGAAGAAGCCCCTGCCCACCCCAGGAAGCAAGGAGCTCATGTCTGCGGGGTGGAGTAGAGGCTGTGGTGATGGTGGCCAGCAGGCCCAGCCACCTGGGAGAAGAGGAGCGGTGTGCTTCGGCTCTGGCTGCCCCCACACCAGCCGGGCTCCCGCCCAATAGCACCGTACCAGCTGCTAGCCCCCAGGCTCCCCGACAGGCTGCAGGGAGAGATGGGGGGACTGAATACACAGGCCCCAACAAGCAATGGGCTAAAAAGCAAAGCAAGATGGGACTTGGAGTTCCTCAGGCGGCTGGCTGGAGGTGCCCCAAAGTGAAAGGGCAGGGGGTAGTGGGCAGGATAGCAATGACTGCCAAAGCAGGGAGACCAGAGGTGGTAGTGCACCCAAAGGATGGGCTATGACAAGCCCCAAGGTCCCCATGGACAAAGGACCTCCTGGCACCCCCCCCAACTGTGGCACCCATACCTGGTGCTCTCTCCCCGGCTGTGCTCCCAGGGACCTCCCTCATCTTCACAATGTCGAGCCCGGTCAAAAAAGTAGGATCGAGAACTAAAGAGCTGCCCATTGATGATTTGGCTGGTGCTCTTCAGAAGGAATTGGATTAGTGGTTAGTGGTTAGTGGATCCAGGCAAGCTCTCCCCAACCCCCTCAGGTCTCCTGGGCCCTCACAATGGACCTTGGAAGGTGGGCAAGGAAGAAGCTTACCAGGTCCTGCGGGGGTCGGTGTACCCGAAAGAAACCAACCAGCAGGGTGGTGGGCAGCAGCTCCCACACGAAGAGGATGAGGCCAAAGACCAGGTAACCCTTGTCCCCTAGGTCATTCATCAGGTCAGCCTGGAGAAAGGGAGGGGGAGAAGAAAGGGACTGAGAAGGCAGATGATGCCAGAGAGAGAAAAGAGGAGCCTAGTGACGTGTGCCAAGGGCAAGACAGAGGACAGGGAGGACGCCCAGCAGCTTGCTCACCTGGTCAGAGACGTTGTACCAGTCATAATCGAAGGAGTCCAGCCGGCTGTGGGGGGCCAGTGCCAGGGCTGCCAGGTTATAGCAGGCCCGGCTGGCATAGAGCAGGACCATGGCACCTCCCATGGCCGCAGCCTGGCACACACTGGTCCCCTGGACACAAAGAAGGGTACTTACTTAAGTCTGGCTTCCTGGGTCTGACCCAGCCCCCAAGTCAGCCCAGAAGGCCATGAGCCAAGCCCCTACCTTGGCCTCCAGGTAGATGCTGGTGGAGGGGGCACGCCGGGCCACCAGGCAGAGGCAGGCAGCCAGAGAGAGGGCACAGATCACAAAGAGTGAGTCGCTCACCAACACTCGCACCAGCAGCAGGGCCCAGGGCTGTGTTCGGCTCCGACGGGACAGCATGGCACATAACACGTTCACCAGCAGGAAGAGCAGTGAGGCCCCGATGAATGCCCCCCGCACTGCCAGCCTATGGCCCACAGGCTCCAATCAGTCCCCTCCCCAACTCCCTGTTCCATCAGCCCCGTGGGTGCCCCCACCCTTCAGAATCACGCAGCCTCTGGGGCCAGGCCTTGGCCACAAACCCACAGGCTCTGCAGAAGCCAGCAAGGACTGAAGGGGGCACCACCACTGCAAGTGAAGCTGCCCTGTGGCCACTCACAACTGTTGTCTCTGAGCCATCATGCTGACCCACCCATTCCCAGGCTTCCCACAGGAATACTCACAGGCCCCGGCTCATCTTGGGGTGCTGCTTTGTCTTTGCCTTGAACACCACCTAGGCCAGAGGGGAGGAGCAGAAATGACAGCCCTGGCCTCAAGACCCTGGGGTCACAGCGCTCCCAGGACTCCCCGAAGCCACAGTGGGGGTCACAGCCCCCGGGACCCCTGCAGCCTCCTCCTGGGACTCCCCGAAGCCTCAGAGGGGGTCACAGCCCCTGGAACCTCGCAGCCTCCTCCCGGGATTCCCCGAAGCCTCAGAGGGGGTCACAGCCCCTAGAACCTCGCAGTCTCCTCCCGGGATTCCCCGAAGCCTCAGAGAGGGTCACAGCCTCCGGGACCCCTGCAGCCTCAGAGGGGGTCACAGCCCCCGTCCCTGCTCCCTGGGGGGCCATTACCTGCGCAAAGTAGAGGTTCATGAGTGTGAGGGTGAAGAACTGCAGGCAGACGGGGCAGCAGTAGAGCAGCCAGAAGGGCAGGGGGCCCAGGCGGTTGGCGCGGGCTGTGTCTCGGAAGTAGAAGGAAAAGAGCGTGGTGCGCAGCGCGGCCCAGAGCAGGCACAGCGCCAGGAACACCGTCTGGTAGCTGAGCCGCTTGTGCCCGTAGAGCAGCACCAGCCAGAGCTGGGCATAAACGGAGAGGAAGAGCAGGCCATAGAGGGTGGTGTAGGCGGCCGTCAGCCCCAGGGTCACGGCCGGGGGCAGCGCGGGCACCAGCCCCGCGGCAGGCACCAGCCCCGACAGGTTGCCCTCCATGCCCGGCGGGGGAAGGCGCGGGGGCAGGGCCAGCCGGTCAGCTCCAGAAGCGGACGCTCCAGCCTGGCCTCCCCTTCCCAAATCTCGGGGTTCGCTCTCCTGGGTCTGGGGTCTCAGCCCGGGTGGGAAGGATCCCCCCAACAATGAAGGGCCTCCCTGGGCTCGGGAATCTGGCGCTGGCTCCCAGAGGCCTCCTCCAGGGTCTGCGGGGGTCCGGAGGGCGCTACTGGGCTCTGGTCACTCGGGGGTCTAGGGCGTGTCTCTGACAATGACTCGGCCAGGGTCTCTGTGTACTCTGCGCGCCCCCGGGTCAGTGTGGGGGAGAGGTTGGCTCTGCCCCCCCCCCCCGGGGAGCTCTCGCAGCGGCTCTGGGGTCTCCCTGTGGGGGTATGAAGCCTGGGGGTCTTCTGAGGCCCTATGGGTTGGGGGGGGGGGTCTCTCTCCACTCGTGTCCCCGGGCTGCCCTCGTTCTGCTCGCGTGGGGGTCTCTGCGGGTGGGCCCAGGGGCTCTGCCCTGGGCTCCGGGCGAGTGTGTAGAGGCCTCCCCAAAGTCCCGGGCCCTCCCTCAGGTGCCCTGTCACGTCGCGACGCGGCAGTCCCGCGCGACCCAGGCCTCTGAGCCTCCCCCGGCTCCAGGCCGGGCCGGGGCTCGCCGCGATCCGCTGCGCTCCGGGGGAGCCGGCGCCGCTCGCCGGGACCGGGCTCGGGCTCCCCGGCACCCGGCTCCCCGGCTCCCCGGCTCCCCGGCTCCGCCTCCGCCGCCTCCTCAGCCGCCTCCGCCTCCGCCTCTGAAGGCCGCTGCGCATGCGCCGCTCCCGGCGCTACGCAAAGTGCGCAGCGCCCCGCCCCGGCCCTGGGCTGGGAGGTGGACGCCGGGAGACCGCGCGCCGCCGCTGGCGTAGCCGCGTCTGGGAATGGCCTCGAGCCGCGCCGCGAGCGATCGGGCCGCAGGAGCCGCCGTCGCCATGGAGACGAGGTGGCGGCCTCACTTCCAGCCTCGGAAGCCCGCTCCTTTTCAGCCAATCCTCGCCCGCAACCTTGGCCCCGCCCCCAAGGCCTGTCCAGGTCGGATCCCTTGGTGGCCCCAGAGGAGCCTAGACCAGTTTCCCTTAATTCAGGCCTAGAGTAAGAGACTTCCGCCCCTACCCAAGATGGCCGTCAGGCCCTCGGTTCCCCAGGAGAGCCAGAGGTCTCGTGCAGCCTGGCCCTGGGATGCTGCACATTATAGTCACAGCGCACGGCCGTGGGCTGCTTTTCATTGTATTAATAATCTTCATTTTAACCATACTATTAATTATGGTAGTTATCAGTCACAGTCCGCGTGCCACTCTGGGCTCCCTCTCCCACCTCTTCCCAAACTGCACTGCCGCCTCTCAGCGGGGCGGGGCTCTCCAATACTGACTCACGAGCCCCCACTGGTGGGCTTCGTCTTCACCCCCAGCCAGCAAGTGCAGGTCTGCAAAAGGCCTTATAAACACCTCCTTCTCACCGCTCTTCCTTAGCGAAGATCCTGAAATAAAACATTCGTGCAAACACAGGGCACGCGCAAGTAAGACCGCAGTGGAGCACGAGGTCCTGTGGTGCTCAAGGCTCACCAGGGGCTCAGCTTCCTGTCTTTCTCCAGAGGGTCCTTACGAAGTCCTGGGCATAGCCTGGCTCCTGCCCAGATTCCCCCGTGGGTGGTCTTTCATCATTTTCAGGGGTATCTGGTGGTGTAGCAGAATACTGTGTCTGGAGCCAAGAAGACCTGAGTTCAAATCCAGCCTCAGAAATTTACTATGTGACCCTGGGCTAGTCACTTAACTTCCCTCATCTATAAAATCGGGTTGATAACACCTACCACCTAAGGTGGTTGTGAAAGTCAAATTAGTTCATATATGTAAAGCCCTTAGCACAGTGACTGGCACATAGTAGGTGCATAATATGTGCTTATTCTGGGGCAGCTAGGTGGCACAGATAGAATGCCCAGTCTGGAATCAGGAGGACCTGAGTTCAAATTTGACCTCAGACCCTTATCAGCTGTGTGACCCTGGGCAAGTCATTTAATCCCAATTGCCTACACACCCCCCCCCCCCCCGCATCAATAAATAAATGTTTATTCCCTTTCCCTTCACTGGCAGTGTACTTTTTGAGCTGGAGTCCTGCTATATTCTTTCAGCTAGGGCAAGGACCCTTCGGTTAGGATTGGTAGAAATCTCTCTTCTTTGACCCCTTAGTAGTCTTAATTCTGAGGTCTGTCAAGCGCAGATAGGAGTAGAATAACTCTAGCCCATCCTTGGAGGCTCAAAGCCCAGTAAGGCACTCTCCCTCCAAGGGGCTCATCTCTCTCCAGAAGCCTCCCTTTCTCTCTTCTCCTTGGTCTCCTTCCCATTTACTTGCAAACCTTCCCATGCTTCCTGCATCCTAAATTTGCCCTCACTCAATCTGCCCACCCTCTCCATAACAAGACCTCTTCCAGTCTTCTGACAATTTAGTCACCTCCACAGGACTCTAGGATCCACTGGCCTTCTGACTGTTCCTCTAACAAGATGAGCATCTCCAGATTCCAGGCCTTTGCATTGGCTGTCCCTCATGCTTGGAACACACTCTCTGCTTCTAACGTCCACCCCCTGGTTTCCCTGCATTTCTTTAAGCCTTGTTTCCAAATCCTACCTTCTGCAAGGGGCCTTTCCAGGTCATCCCTGCCCCCATAGGACCTTTCCTCTGGAATTACCTCTGTGTGTCTTTTAAGTACATGCTGGTTGTTTGTATGAGGTCTCCTGCAGTAGGCTGTGAGCTGCTAGAGGGCAGTGACCTTGTCTTTGCCTGTCTTTGTTATCTCCAGTCTTTGGCACTAGTAAGTGCATAGTTGTTCATTGACTGACTGACTGATCTCAAATCCTACCTTCTGCAGGAGACTTCTCTTAGTCCCAGCAGCTGCTAGTGCCTTCTCTGAGATGAACCTTCATTTACTCTGTAGATACCCAATTATTTACATGCCCCCCCCATAGGAACATGGAGCAGGTAGATCTTTATTGTTATTGTTATTATTTTGCCTTTCTTTGAATCCCCAGAATTTACCAGTGTCTTGCATTTAGTAAGCTCAGTAATTGTTGACTTGACAGACTGATAGATTGGCTTAAAGTGAGTGCCATTCTAGCCAGTGGCACCCGGCAGGGTTAGGAATTGTCTGGGGCTCAGTAGCTGGGACAAAGGCAGGTCCTCAGTCTGTGCCCCGGAAGCCCCTTCTATGCAAGCCTCTGAAACTCAAAGTTGGGGAATGCCTATTTTGCATCTGAAGGCCTTCCTCTTTATTTTCCTGAGGTCTTTTTAGTCTCCCTAGGGGAAACAATACATTAGGGACTGGGAACTACTTCCCTGTTATTGTTCAATCCAATCCACTCTTCATGACCCCATTGGGGTTCTTCTTGGCACAGACAATGGAGTGTTTTGCCAAGTTCATTTTACAAATGAGGAAACTGAGGCAAGTGGAGTTAAGTGACTCAACCAGGGTCACACAGCTAAGGAGTGGCTAAGGCCAGGTTTGAACTTAGGAAGATGAATCTTCCTGACTCCAGATCTGGTGTTCTAGCCACTGCAAGACCTAGCTACCCTGTTTCATTACAAATGTAACTATTATGAGTAGTTAGGCAGTGCCACAGTGCACAGAGTGCAGAGTCAGGAAGATCCATCTTCCTTGCCTCAGTTTCCTCATCTGTAAAATAATCTGGAGAAGGAAATGGCAAGCCCCTCCACTGTCTTTGCCAAGAAAATTCCAGACGAGGTCATGGAGAGTAAGACATGACTGAAAACAACTGTACAACAAAAATAATTTTTATACTCATATTAATGACATTGAGAACATAAAAGGCAGCTGTTGGAGCTGAGATTGCAGTCCGGAAGGACTGGGTTTAAGTCTAGTCTCTAAAACAACCTGACTGTATGACCCCCTGGGCAAGTCACTGCTTGACTTCTGAGTGGTCCCTGAAGATGCTGGAAGACTATTTTAATTTAGGAACATGGACCTAGAGCCAAAAGGAATCTCAGAACTCTTTATAGATGAGGCCCAGAGAGGGAAACAACTTTCCCAAGGAAACACAGGATTCAAGTCCAGATTCCTGGTGCCTGTTTAACTGGACTCCAGTTCCAGTTCCCATCAGCCACTGTATGGGGCCTACAATATCCAACCATTGGTAGAAAGGCCAGAGGTCCCTTCCACTGAAGATCTCACAAGTCCCAACCAAAATACTAGCTATAATTATTATTAATTACACCTCATAACAGTCAGTCAGTCCACAAACAATTGTTAAGGACCTATTATGTGCTAGGCACCTTGTTAGGTGTTAGGGATACAAAAAGAGACAAGAGACAGGCCTTGCCCTGAAGGAGCTCACAACCAGCTGGTCCAAAGAAGCTGGGAGTGAACGGGATGAGCCCAGTGGGCCGAGGGCCGAGGGCCGGTCTCCTGCAGCGCGGGCCCCTAAGGAAGCCGCCACAAAAGCATGCACCCCGAGGACCCCCAGGCTTTGGAGACAGCCACGGTGCCTGTGGCAGGCAGGGCTGGAGCCAAGGCCTCCAACTGAGTCATGGGGAACAAAGAGAGGGAGGAACAATTTCCGGGTGGGTCAGACCAGCAGGAGGGGGGGGGGGAAGGGAGAGCAGGAGGAGCACCCGGGTTCAAGCCAGGCTCTTCTCTTTCTCTCTGGGTGAGGTGACCCCGGGTAAGTCACTTGGCTCTCTACGAAGAACGCTGTGGGCGGTTCATTCAGAAAGTTGGTCCGCAAGTTATTAAGTTGGGGAAAAGGATTATAAATTAACTGCCCTCAGGGAGCTTAGCTTCTAAGGGGGGAAACAACCCCCACCTCCAGGGGAGTATACAAGGTAAACAAAGTGCCCCAGGGAGGCGTTCTCGGAGGGAGGGGAGTGGAGGCTGGGAAGGAGGGAAGGGCGAGGCCGTGGCAGGGGTGGGGAGGGGGAGGCCGGCATGGGGGGCCCCCGGCTGGAAGACGAGGCTCCTGCAATCTCAGCCCTGGGTCTGCAGAGGAAGCAAGCGCAGGCCCAACGGAAGGAAGAAGCAAAAAAGCCGGAGTGGCAGAGGGGCAGGGCAGAAGCCTGGGTGCCAGGCCCTGCTTGGAGCCCGGGGCTGGGGGAGGAGGGGCCGGGGCCCTGGGGTTGGGGGAGGAGGGGCCGGGGGCCCAGGGCTGGGGGAGGCCCTCCCCACCTCCCCTCCTCCCTCCCAGCGGGGGTGACATCGAAGCAGCTGATTGGGTCAGTTTCATGACAGTTTCACTCACCCAGGCAACGGGGGCTGGGCTCCCAGGGAAACGGGAGGGAGGGAAAGAGGAGGAGAGCGAGCCGGAGCCCAAGTGCGGGGAGCCGGGAGCTGCCCCAGGCAGAGACCCAGGGAGAGCGAAGGCCGGGGCTGCCCGTCCGGGTAAGCCTCCTTCCCCCAGGCCAGGCCCAGGGCAAGCCCGGGCTGCCGGCCCAGCCCCAGGAAGAAGGGAGGGAGGGGAGAAGGGAGGACAGCCCTGGAGCTGCCCTTCGGGGAAGGAAACTGGGAGGGATGGAGGCTTAGCCGGCCCGACCGGCACCTCCCCAGCCTCAGTTTCCTCCTCTGTCTAAGGAGGAAGACCATCTTGGCCCCACCTCCCTCCTTGTGGGGCCCTGGGAGGGACGGATACCCCTCTGCGGGGGTGCACTGCAGCCCCAGCCCTGGCCTGAATCCTTGTGAGAGGGGTTGCTCCCCGTAAGCTCCTCAACAAAGTTTGGGGCACGGCCCTGCCCTCCCGGGCCTCGGTTTTCTCCTCTCAAATGGGAGTAAACAGCTTTAGACTGAGAAGCTGTGGGAAAACCACAACTGGGGTACTGGGAGTAGAAAGGTGAGTTCTTATCTGGGACTCATCCTTCCCCAGGGAGCGGGGTGCAGGCCCAGACCCTTGGCCTGGAAGTCCCTGGAGCTGGGCTGGATCCTCTGCTCCCCAAAGGACCTTGGAACTGTAGAAGGAACTCTGGCTCTCTAGTGCAGGGACCTGAGTTCAAATCCGACTCCCAGCCTTCCCTTTATGGGCCATGTGAATGAGATACAACCACAACAAAAATTCAGTGACTGATCACTGTGCCAGGCAGAGCAGAGAAAGCCCCTTTCTATCTGGAACTCTGCTGACTCCCTGACACCACTAGGGAGGGGGAACCTAGAAGGAGTGTTCTGAACTGGGAAGTCAAGGGTATTATCAAGTCAAGAAGCATTAATTAAGCGCCTACTGTGTGCCAGAAGGGCAGCTACATGGTACCATAGCTAGAACGCTGAGTTCCAATGGGGCTTCAGACATGCCCTAGCTGTGTGACCCTGGGCAAGTCACTTCACCCTCTTTGCCTCAGTTTCCTCATGTGTAAAATGAGTTGGAGAAATCACTTCCAAGAAAACCTCAAATGGGGTCAAACACGACTGGAAAACTATAGGTGTGCCAGAAAGCCGTCCCCTCTCTAATAGGTTCTGTCTTCCCTTATTGGTAGGTCAGTCAGGCAGTCAGCAAACATTTATTAAAACCCACTGAGGGCCAGGTGCTGGGCTAAGATCTGGAAATACACAGAAAGACAAAAGACAGCCCCCACCCTCGAGGAGCCCCCAGCCTAAGGGGAGACAGTGTGCCAACAGCTGGGTGCAAGTGGAGTGTCCAGAGAGGAGGTGGGGGGAGGGGCTGGGAAGGGCCTCTGGCAGAAGGAAGCCCTGGCAGGAAGGGTTGTGGCTCCTGCCCTTGGGCTCTGCCAGTGATCCAGCACAGGTCTCCTGCCGGCTGTCCTTGCTCCTATAAGCCCATGGCCTGGGGGGCCCCACTGGCCATAGTAATGGACCTTTGTTGAATTTCATCCAGTCCCTTCACTTAGAAATAATAATGACCGTCCTTACCTCTTTAGGATTTGGGGTGTGCTGGGACTCAGTTTAACAAGCAGGCTCACAGGGCATACAGAAAATGAAAAGCAACCCTGCCCCCACTTCAACTCCAAACACCCTTGGACAGAAAGCAGTGAAAATATTATTCTCCCTCTTTAATAGATGGGGAAACCGAGGCATGCAGAGGGGGCCTTGGAGTTTGGGGCAGTAGGACAATAGAAAGGGTCTGAGGAGCCCAGGCTCAAACCAATAGGTGTTGCCTGGTCCTCTACCTGGGTGACCTCAAACCCCACCTCCCTGAGGCTTTCCATTTCTGTCAAATGAAGTGGTTAGATAGCACCAGGGGTACCGACCTCTTTTTTGAGATGTGATCCCTTTAGTGTGGGGGGCTTCCCACCGCCATGGAGGCGGCTGTCTGGCCATCTGGCCATCTATAACAGCATCTTAGAGAGAGCCTAATGACTTGTCCAGAATCACTGGCAGGACAGGATTTGACCCCAAGTCTTGTTGACTCCAGGGCTAAGATTTTATCCCCTGGGCCTTGGGGCCTTCTTAATGTGCTTATTATTAGGTTAGAAATGGTGCTGGAGCCCAGCAGGTAGGAAGGGAGCCTGGCTGCTCCCCATCAGAATTCTCTTCTCCGCCCCTACCTGGCACCTATCTGGCTCAGCCCCCCTCCTCTAAAGACAGCCCTGGCTTTGCCCCCACCTACCCACCCTCTTCTCCTCTCCTCTCTTTCCTCCCCAGGCCAGACGATGCCTCCCACCCCATGAGCATGTTTCAGATCCCAGAGTTTGAGCCCAGTGAGCAGGACGATGGCCCAGAAGAAGAATGCTCTGCCTTTGCCCCTGGGGACCCAAGGGGGCTGGGCAGGCACAGCTTCACTTCCCCCAGCCTGGGCCCAGGGAGGCCGGGACACAGACCTGACCACGAGGGTAGGTGCACATCCCCCCCTCTCCCCAGCCTGGCTCTGACCTAACAGTCTCACCTCGTGGGGATCATAGCAGTTAGAGGAAGAGCTCAGAATCACCCATTTTATAGCTGGGGAATGAAGGCTTGTCCAGAGAGCTTTAAAAGGGCACAGAGACTTCTAGGACGCCTGAGAGGTTGAGGCTGTTTTTAATCTCCATTATACAGGTGGGGAAACAGACTCAGGGTTCATTGTTCTTATCTGAGGATTTCTGCCAACCTTATCTTCGATCCTCCATCTCCAGCTGAAACGCTGCTTGACACAATTTCATTGATTCATATTTCAAAGAAACTCAGTCCTCTAGTTTGGGCCTTTTTCCAGCCTCCCCAGCCATCCACTGGGGAGTGGGCTCTGAGGAGACCCTTGGGGGCTTCTCAGTGTCTGCCTTCAGGGGCACTGGAGAGAAGGGAGGGATGGAGCCTGCCCCTCCCCCCCACCAGCTTTGGACTTGATACCTGCAGGACAGGGGTCCTTTTGGGATAGGAAGTTCTGTTTTATAGCCACAGGAGAGAGCGCCCTGGCCAGCTCCTCAAGCCCCAGCATGGCCCAGTGAAGTCCCAGGATCTGCATTCAAGTCCCAGCCTTCCCCTCTGGAGCCCTCAGGCTCTCAGGAAGAAAGAGAACCCACCTTTGTCCACCCCAGCACTCTGGCTGTATTAGTGCATGAATATCAACCTCCTTTGTACTTATGGAATTCTCAGGAAGTTTGACCTAGGGACCCTCAGGCCCCAGTCCCAGGAGCACATTATCTTTAGTGCCTTGAGGCTGTTGGATTGGCCAACTGGCACCTTGTCCCCCAATGCCTTCCTAACACATGTTTTGGATTGTGGCCCTGCCAACCCCCAGGACTCTGCTTTCTAGGGTCTTGAACCAATCTGAGGTTCTAAGGACTTTCCTTGGTGTTCTTTAGACTGTCCCCAGGCCTCATAGCTCCCTTAGGACTGGAAGTCTGGGAAAGCAGGTATAAAAGCCCAAGGAGATGGAAGGACAGGAGCTGGGCAGAGGAGGAGCAGGAGGAGGGCTGTCCCAGGGATCTTCTTGGAGCCCAGATCTGAGGGGACTCGCTAGACACAGGCTGAGAGACTTCAGGTTCCAGGGCAGCAGAAGTCCCTCCATCTATACTTTGGACCCCAGAGCCACCCTTGACAGGCAGGCGTTCTCATGCCCATGGGTGAGGCTAGAATTTGGGTCTTACTTTGGTGACTTCCCCTTCTCAGCATTACTAGACAGACAGAGAACGGCCTCTGCCCTCTTCCCCCTAGTCATTGGGGTGAGGGCTCACTGGGCCTCCCTCACATCCCTGCCGAGCTAGTTTTGAAGCACTGCATGGGCAGGAACACAGGAGATGTTTTCTGTTGATCACCCCACCCACTGCCTAGGCAGGACCCTCCCTTCCTTCAAAACCTGCTTTTGGAAGAACCCAGCAGCCCAGACACACCTTGTCCAAGAATGCTTCCTGGTGCTGACCCCCTGCTTGGGCCTTATCGAGGAGGTGGGGAACCCCAGTGGGGAAGGGGGTAGGGGGCAGTGAGATGGCCACTGGCCTTGCAGCAGGACACAGAGAAAAGAGGATTTGCTTTGGAATCTGGAAGACTTAGGTTCCAATCTTGCCTCTGACACTTGGCAGCTGTGACCCTGGTCTCAGAGCCTCAGTTTCCCTCTTTGTAAAATGGGGGTGATAATAGCAGTGAGGATCAAAGCTTGTGACTTTGGACATGTCATTTAACTGACTTAGCCCTCAGCTTCCACAACTACAAAGGGAAAAGGCTGGTCCAGGTGGTGTCTGAGGGCCCTTCCAGCTGTCCTTCTGTAGTCCTGTCAGTGACAGAGCAAAATACAAATTTGATGCACAGATTTGTAACACAGTTAACAATAATATTTATATGTAATATTAACCTTTTGTTTTTGTCACATCCACCCTCCCAGAGAGCCATCCTTTATTTAAATTTTTAAAATTATTTTATTTTTTAAAATGATACTTTTTTTAAGATAAGAAGAGAAATTCAGCAAAACCAAGCAATGTATCCAAAAAAGCTTCGTCTACACCATTCTGCACCCTGGCCCCCCACCTCTGCCAAGGAGGGTTTCTTCCTTGGGGCCAGCCTTGCTCCATGTCATTGGATCATTTTCATTTATATTGCAACCATTTCACATGCTGCTCTCCTGGCCATGTGCTTGTCATTTCTTATAGCAGAGTAATATTCCATGACATTCACGTGCTACCATTTGTTAGGCCTCTTCCCTGTTGATAACTACGTCTGGGAATAATTTGGTCTACAGAGGACCTAGTTTTTGGTCAGTGACCTCTTTGGGGTATAAGCCGAGCAGTGAAATCTCTGGGTCAAAGGGTAGTCAGTTTAGTCACTTTATTTGCATAACTCATATTGCTTTTCAGAATGGGTTGTATCCATTCACAGCTCCACCAACCATGTATCAGTGCACTTTCCTCAACATTGCCTATTCCCTTTGGTCAATCTTGCCCATTTCCTAGCAAAGCCTTTGTTCAAGTGCCTTATGATATTCTTGTGGAGAAGGCGGAGAGATCTGGATTTTAAGGACAATACAATGAGATGGCTTCAGAACTGCTTGGATTGCCAAAACTATAGAATAATTGCTAATCATTCGATGTCAGTGAACCATGGGGTCCCCATTAGAATGCCCCCAGGCATCCATGACTGGCCCCGGGTCCATTAACATTTAGTTCTCAATCTTTTTGATATCAGGAAGCCTTTACACTTAAAAATTACTGAGGACCCCGAAAGAGCTATGTTGTTTGTGTCGTATCTATCAGTAGTCAGTAGTTAGAAATTAAAATGTGTTATTATGAAAATAGTTTTGACCTTGGTGACCCCGCTGAAAGGTTCTTGGGGACCTTTAGGAGGTGGTGAAATTCAGCAGCATTAATTGTAATTGGGTAAAAAAAAAAAGCTGTAGTGCCAGATGGAGGAAGGCATCAATTAGCATATTGGCAGGGAAAAAGATCCAGGGGTCCGAGTGGACTCCAGGCTCCAGATGGGTCAGCCTGGGGCTGCACTGGATGGATGGGGGGGTAATAAGGAGGTCAGCCCCCAAAATAAGTGAGAGTGCATAAGAGATTGCTGTGTGGGAAACCCAGGGAGGAACCAATGACGTTGGGCACGAACAGATGAACTTCCTCCGCAGGCGCCGGGGACAGGAGGCCCCGCCTGATCTCCTACCCCCCACTCCGGGAGGGGTCCGGGGAAGGGAGCCCAGAAGTGGAGCCCGAGGCAGAGCGGTCCGAGCAGGAGGAGGAGCTCGGCCTGTTCCGGAGCCGCTCCAGCTCAGCGCCCCCTAACCTCTGGGCTGCGCGGCGTTACGGCAGCGAATTGCGCAGGATGAGCGACGAGTTTGATTGCACCTTCAAGGTATGCGTAGAGGGCGCCCAGGTGGCCACAGGGCATGCTGGGCATTGTAGTCGCGGACTTCCTGAAGGCTTCGCCTCCGAAAGGAAGCTCTGGGAAGGTGGGAGGGAATGCTGGTGGCCGGAAGCGAAGGGAAAGTAAGGATGCCGGAAGTTGGGTGGGAGGCGGGACAAATGCCCGAGATAGCCAACCGCTATAAGCCTTTGCTCTTGTCACACCATGCCTCTCCCCACCCGCCACAGGGTCTTCCCCGCCCGAAGAGCGCCAGTACTGCGAGCCAGATGCGTCGGAGCCACTTCTGGACCCGCACCTTCCAGTCTTTGTTCGGCCGGAATTCGGGGAAAGAGGGCGCCGGTCCTTCCCACTGACCCCACCCTTTCCCCTTTTTCCAAGCGCCCCGACCCCGAAGCAGTTTGGTGGCCATGTTGGGTAAGGGCGGAAGTGCTCTGCCCGTATTTCCAGGGGCCGGGAGCAAGCACCAAAGTTCAGGGAGTCTGTGGCGTGACTGGAGTTTTTCCTGAGCCATACGAATTATTTGGGGAGCCAGGGCGCCAGCATCTCAACAGTGGACAGGTTTTTTCCGCCCACAGGCAACGTGGTGGCCGGAAGTAACTTGCAACTGTACTTCCGGGTCGGCCCTTAAAGAACGGCCTGTGGGGTGGGGCCTCGTCGCACCAGCGGCAGGTCTGAGCCGAGGTTAACTATTTCTCCCCCGGTGAGCTGCTGTCGAGGCAGATTCGCGTTCTCTGTGTGAACGTGGCAATAAAGACAAGGTCATTTGTTGTTGCGTCTTCCGCTTCTGCGTAGTTCAGGTCCTTGATGCCGAGATCCTCACTCCGCCCCTCAGGAACCTGCCTTGGCTCCCGGTAGCCTTTGGGATCCAATGCTAATTGCCACACCCCGGCCCCCAGTCCTGCCTGCAGTAGGACCGGTGCAGTGACCAGAGATGAGCAAAGGGGCCGGGCCCATTAAGTTCACACAAGTGGGATTTGAACCCAGGCCCTCTGTCTCCCAGGGGCGGGGGGGCGGGGTGCGCTGCCGGGCCTGGAGGTAGGAAGAAGCATCTCCCTGGATTCAAATTCCGCCTCAGACACTTAACTAGATGCATGACCTTGTCAAGTCACTTACCCTGTTTGCCTCAGCTTCCTGATCTGCAAGATGGGCTGGAGAAGGCAGTGGCCGAGCACTGCAGGATCCCCAAAGTGGCTCCCAGAGTCCGGCCGGGTCGGAGACACCGCCATAGCCTGGGTTTGCCCAACCCCGGGAGAGGAGCGGGGCTGAAGGCGCCCTGGGCCCCTCCCGGGGGTCCTTTGGTTCCTCTATTTCCTTGTTTGTCCACGAGGGCCTCCCGCTGGGGAATGGCCTTGCCCGGGGGCCTAGTGTTGAAGGGCAGGTGGGCCCAGGCCGGGAGGGGGTCCGGCGGGGTGGCCGCCCCTGGCCCAGTGACCCAGAGAGAAGGCGAAGCCTCGCGATGAGCGCCTGTGAACGGCAGGACTTAGCATGGAAGAGGAGGGTTCCCGGGCTAGCGGGGACTGTGGGGACGCTGGTTCCAGATCAGGACAGGGAGAGGAGGGAGGAGTGGCCAAGCTGAGAGTATCCAGCACAAAACCCATCGGGCAAACCACACCAAACGGGACGAGGGATGGGCTGGGGCGAGGTGGGGCTGGCAGCCGGCCCCCCAAGGCCTCCATCTGCTCATCCTGATGCTGTGTGGGCTCTGGGACCTTCCTCCCAACTCTCCTTGAGTCCTTGAGGTGCAGGCTCCGGTAACCTCCCTTGGACTCTTGATTAAATCATCTCATTTGATGAGGCATTTGCTTGAGGCCATTGTGGCTGGGCCCAGACCTCTAGCCTAGTTACTAACTGCTAACTACAAGCCTTCATTGTTCATCTACTTTCCACCCTAGGCTTATCAAAATAACTGGCCTAGCCCACCATTGTTGGTAGTCTCCCAGCTACCTCCCACCCTTAGTCACTCTTTGACCTCTTTGACTCCTCCTAAAGACCTTCCCCAAACTCCTCCTCTAGACCACCCCTAGATTCCTCCCACAACCTTCTGTATATGAGACCCCATCTGTGAGCTCGCCCCGGAAGAGCGAGAGCGCCATAGAATGACCTAGCACTGACTTACTCTTGTCTAATGCAAGCGAACTTTTAATAAATTTTACTTTTTTTTGGCTGAGAAGACTTGAGTGGAATTCATTCAGCAGGACCTGGCGGGTTGGTATTTTGGGGTCTCCAGAGCAACCCTAACCCTCTTAGTGGGTACCCTCTTCAATGCCGGTGACCCGAGTGACCACCGAGGAGCTGGGGCCCGCTTCTTGGCAAAGCTGTAACTTCTCTGTAATCTCCTGTGCCTCCCTTCCTCCCCACCCTGTCTCCTGTTTGCTCCGGACTTGAGAGGGAAGAGTTCATTGGCAAGAGATAAGAAGCTCCCTTCCTCTCCCAGTTCAGGAAGGCAAGAGGGGCTTAGGGAAAGTTTTAAGTGCCCAGGGGCTGTGGAAACAGGTCAGCTGAGGATCCCAGGCCGTTAGAGCTGGGGAGACCTCATGGCTTAGAAGAGAAAAGCTAGTGGAGACCTGAGAATAGAGAATGTCCTAACAGGGAGGGGCCTTGGAACTGGGATAATCCAACCCCCTCCTTTTATAATAAGGGAAGGCTGAAAGCCAAAGCAGGGAATGATTTATCTGAGGTCTGGGTTTGCATCCAGGCCCTCTGACTTCAAATCATACTGTGACATCTGCCTCCCCTTTGGGCCAACCTATTGGCCTTTTCCTTGGTCTCCCAAGGCTGGCCAGAGCTCTTCTCCTGCTGCCTAGGGCCCCAGCTGGGCCACAGGCTTACAGCCATGCTGGGAGGAGGCACATGCTTGGGGGAGAGCTCTCCAACTTGACACACCTTAAATAGAAAGCACACTCCAGAAATAGCTGCCCTAGGGACCCTGCCCAGCGGTGCAACTCTCCCCAGGGGTCAGCCCTTCAGCAAATTGACAGTGGAGGAGAGCTGGCAGCTCCCTTGCACCTGCTGTCTGCAGCCTAGGAGCTCCTGATGACTGCGAAGGGGTAGTGGGGGGGGGGGGGCCTGGCAAGAGCCAAGGACCCAAATTCAGGACACCTGGGTACTAGGCCTGGTTCTGCTGCTTGCATGTTTCCCTCCTGGCATATAAAATGAGGCTGCACTAGATTTAATGGGTTCCAAAGCGGGGACCCAAGGTGCCTATAGAGTTATCATGAGGAATCCCCAAATCCTATGCAGACCAAATACCATCATTGTTATCTTTACTTCTCTCGAACTTCATGCACTGACAAATATAGGGTTTCTCAGAAGTCTTTGATATTAAAGGGGTTCCTCATACCTGGTATTTAGGATAACAACAAAATTTTTTTTAATATTTGGGGTGATGAAAAAATGGACTGAAGATGTATGGCCAAAGAAAAGATCAACCGGTCTAGGTAGGGTGGGTGAACATCATGGAATGGAATGATGTTGTCAGGAATCCAGGAAGTGGAGGAAATGGAGGGAGAAAAGGGCAGAAGGATTGCACTGTTGTGAACTAAGGAAACTCCAACCAACATGAAACAAATATGGTCAAGGTTAGAACAAGGCTCCCAAGTTAAAGGCCACATCCCTCCTTTCTGTTAAAAATGGATTTAATGACCATCTCTATGCTGATGATTTTCAAATCTACCTTTCCTGCCCCAGTCTCTGCTCTTATCTCCACCTGTCTTTGAAATGTCTCCAATTGGATGCCCAATAGACATTAAACTCAGCATGTCCAAAACAGAGCTCATGATGTTCCTCTACTCCCACTCCTAGCTTCCCTATTTCTATATTAATATCTTAATATTAATAATTAGGATTGGGGTGGCTAGGTGGAGCAGTGAGTAGAGCACCGGCCCTGGAGTCAGAAGGACCTGAGTTCGGATCCAGCCTCAGACACTTAACACACACAAACAAAAACCTAGCTGTGTAACCTTGGGCAAGTTACTTAACCCCCCAATTGCCCTCCAAAAGGAAAAAAATTAAGATTAATATCCCCACCATCCGCCAAGTCCCTCAGGCTCACAACCTAAGAGTCATCCTGGACCCCTTACATTCCCCGCCCCCATATCTAAGATGTTATCAAGGCTTATAAATTTCACCTTTATACCATGTCTTAAAGATTTCATCTTTGGAACATTACTATACTATATATGCCTTTCCAATATCTCTAGTAGATCTCACCTTTGGAATATGTCTCCTATATTTCACCTTTGGAGTATCTCTTGTACATTTCACCTTTGCAGCACCTCTCCTGGATTTCACCTTTGTGTATCTCTTACCAATTTCACCTCTAATATGCTCCCTTCTCCCCGCTAAGACATGCCCACCCAGATGCAGACCCTCATCACCTCAAACTTCCATCCATCACAGCAGCAGTAATTATTGCCTGCTTCAGTCTCTCTCTTCCAGTCCATCCTCCATTCAGCCACCAAAGGGATTTTCCTAAAAGGAAGGTCTGACCGTGTCACCCCCTACTCAGTAAATTCCAGTGGCTCCCTATCACCCCCAGAAACAAACACAAAATCCTGACTTTCAAAGCCCTTCATCATCTGGTCCTCTCAACCTTTCCAATCTTCTTACACCTCACTCCACACTACTCATCAGTGACACCAATATCCTGGCTGTTCCATGTACAGGACCTTCCATCTAGACATTCTCTGCCTATCTTCCATGCCTAGAGAGCTCTCCTTCCTCTGTTGTCCACAAACGTCCCTGGCTTCCTTTAAGTCCCAACTGAAATCCCACTTTCCACAAGAAGCCTTCCTCAATCCTTAATCACAGTGTTTTCCATTATTTCCTATTTTTCCTGTCTATAGCTTGTTTACACATTATTTGCTTGTATTCTCTCCCACTAAACTGAATTCCTTGAGGGAAGGACCTTTCTTTGTAACCCCAGTACCAGCTCTAATTCCCAGGCACTGGTTTATTGATTTGGGAGGAGGAGGGTGGAATCTTGGTGGAGGATGTTTGTTGGACAACACTCCCTAGGGTTAAGCCTCAGAGATTTGGGTGAGCCATCATTCCCTAAAGGGCTGCTCCAGTCCCTCCTGGAAAGCCTTGAATAAGGAGCATTTAATAATTAAGTAGCACTGCTCTGGGTCCTCCAGGGACAAGGAGACACACAGCATCCCAGCTTCCAAGATCTGGTCTGTACAGGTATCAGCTAGAAGATAGGTCCTGAGCCTTGGGGGACCTCCACCCACCCTAGGACTTCTTTGTAGCAATGCAGCTAGGTCCTGTGCCTGGGGTGACCAGGCTTTGAAGGTTGGGTTGGATTGTGTTGAACGCAGGATGAAGGGCACTTCCAACTTTGACTTGAGGGCTTCCAGACCAGACAGTAACAGAGGATAAGGCTGAATCATTCATGAGGGGACCTCGGAACCATCTCATCTATCCAAAGCTCTTATTCTGGAGGTGAGGCAACTGAAACTCAGACTGGGAGTGACCCAGCCTGGATGCTGCCAGTATAATGCTCCTGAGATCAGCCAGACCCCTAGCCTCACCCACTCCCCAAGCACGGAGGCACAGGTGGCACAGGCCTTGGAATCCACTTTTATTGACAAAGAAACCAAAAACAAGCAGAAGGTAAGAGACAGAAATTGATGCTTCTGATCCCCAAAGCCCAGGGAGGAAAAGGCCCCCCAACCCAGCCCCATCCTCCTGGCCCTCAAAACACAAAGGTCTCATGGGCTTGAGAGGCACAGGGTATGGGGAGGAGGGCACTTCCAACGCTCCCCACCCTGGGACCTGAAAGAAATTATGATGGTTGGGTGGACATTCCTGCCTCTGGAGTGTGGGCATCAGTTGAAGGGGGAGGGGCAGGCCCAATTTTAATCCCTTCTCTCCCCACACACCCCAACTGATCCTTGGCCCTGGGCAGGAGAAGGCCTGCCCTTATTTTCAGCTTTAGGGAGGGGGCCAGGGACTAAAAAGGAACACAGGAACTAGTACACACACACACACAAACACACATGCACACACAAACACATACAGATGCACACACACACATGGACATGCACACACCAGATAGGACTGGAGAGAATGAAGGAGAAGGGGTAGTGGGAACTTCTTGCCCTACTGAATTTAAAAAAATAAAAAATTTAAAAAAAAAATAAAAAGTTTTAAAAACAAGTTTAGTGTCTTCCCTTTCTGTCCTTGCCCCCTCCCACTGGATTCAGAACTGGGTGTTCTCTTCCTGCCTCTCACTCCCCAGGGCGTGACCGTTGCTGGTGCTGCCCCCCAGGGCGTGCCCGTTGCTAGCTCTGCCCAATGCGAGCCCACTGCCGGTGCCCAGGTCATCCTCGTCCACACGCAGCTCACTGCACAGGCTCTGCCGGATCTCCTGTGGCAGCCGTGCCCGCTGGGCCTGGCACTCCTGGGCCAGCTGGGCTACTGCCTACAAGAGACACTCACCATCAGGCCCTGGGCACTGCCACTCCCTGTGCAGCTGGCCCTCCCCTCCCCAGCCCCCCTACCCCTTTACCTTCGGCTCGTCCTCTTCCAGCTGTTCTTGAACCTGCTGCTGTCCAGCCACCACCCGCTCCTGGCGCTGCTTCTGGGCTTCCTCCAGCTACGGGGTGAGCAGGGGTCACCCACAGTGGGGAAGGGGGGTGGGCGACAGCATCAGGATTCCCACCCCCCAGGGGTTGGCAGGGATCTCAGCCTTACCCTTCGGATGGCGTTGACAGATTCCGTGATATGCCGACGGTTTATCTCAGTCAGTTCCCTGTGGAGGGAATGGGGTGGGGGTTCAGCCTCCTTCCTCCCTCCTGAGTCCCCTTCACCCACCTCTGACAGCATGACCAACCACAGCAGACATTTCTGGGAAGTCACTGAGTAGCACCTATTAGAACTGGAAGAACCTTGAGGGTCCTCTAACCCAATCCACTCATTTTAGAGATAGGGAAACTGAGGCCTAGGAGAGGGCAGTGATGTCATAGGATCATGAGGCAGCTGGGTGACTCAGTGAGTAGAGAGAGCACTGGGCTTAGAGACTAAACCCAGCCTGAGATCTATGCTAGCTGTGTGACCCTGGGCAAGTCACTTAACCTGTTTGTTTTCTGTGAAATAGTACCTGCCTCCCAGGGTTGCTGTGAGGACCAAATGAGATAGTATTTGTCAAGCACTTGGCACAGTGTCCAGCATCTAGCAGGCACCTAGTTAAGGCTTCCTTCATAAGGTCACAGATTATGAGCTAAAAGGGACCTCAGAGATGCTTGCACCTCTCCCTTTATAAACAAGGAAAGATGGGGTGGGAGGCCTGGCTGAGGCCAGAGCAGTGAGCCAGGATCTGAACCAGACCGTTTTCCACAGTAGCAAGGTGGCACAGCAGATACAGTGCCAGGTCTGGAGTCAGGAGGTCTTGGCTTCAGACCTCAGACCTTTACTAGCTGTGTGACCCTGGGCAAGTCACCTCACCCTGTTTGCCTCAGTTTCCTCATCTGTAAAATGAGCTGGAGAAGGAAATGGCAAAGCACTCCAGGATCTCTTCTAAGAAAACCCCAAATGGGGTCACAGAGTCTGACAAGACTGAACAACAAAACAGAGCCACTCCCTGCCCTGCCCTGCCCACTTACGCCTCCTTCTTGTGCTTCTCCCGGGTCTTGGCCTCAGAAATGCTATTATGTCTCTTCCGGTCCAGGATCTTCTGCAGTTCCTTCTTCTCCCTGGTTTGGGGGATGGGGGGACAGGGAGGGTGGTCAGGTGGCCCAAGACGAGCAGAGGGGGCTGTGTTGCACCCTCCAGGATGCTATACTCACTTCTCACTGGTCTCCTTCAGTTTTTTCAACTGAGCTGTGTGCGTTTCAAGGACAATCTCCCGAAGGCGATTCTGGGCCTAGCCACGGCAAAGTCAAGGGGAGAGAGGCAATGACTGGCTGTCTGGACAGGGCCTTCAGCTTTCGGCCTCACCTGCCTCCAATGTGAGCTCCCCTTCACCTTTTCTCAGGGGTGACCTTCCCCCCACCTCTCTCAGCTGTGGCCCTTCAGCTCCCTCACCTGTCTCAGATGAGTCTCACCTTTGCCCTTCTCAGGGGTTTTCTCTCCCCACCTGCCCCCTTCACCTGTCTCAGGTGTTCCTGACGACGTTCAGCTTCCATGTCAACTTGAGCCTCCCTCAGATCCAACAGACTCTGAAGCTGTTTCTTTTGCAGCTCTCGGTACTTCCTCATCTCCTCCTCCTCTTCCTCATCCAGCACCCCGCTCCTGTTGGCAGAAACCCCCTGACTCTATCCAGAGAGGAGGACTCGGTGTCCTGACAAGCCACAGCCCCACCCTGCTGCCTGGCCCAGCCTTGCTCACATTTCCGTCTACTGTGCCCACATTCTCTGCCAGTCCTGACAAAATTGGGACACCCTTCCTACCTCTCTGGCCCTCCCTGGGAGGAGATACCCAATATCAGATGCCCTTGACCTCCACCACTCACTGAGGGAGCTGTCTCAGAATCTCAGAGCTAGAGCAGCTCAGAGCCAGTCCAGCCTGGGCAAGAACAGAAGCCCTTTCTAGTCTCCACAAGTAGTCATCTGTCCTGTGCTTGTAGACCTCCCGTGATGGGGAGCTCACTACCTCCCAAGGGAGCCCCATCCACGTATGGGCAGCTCCAACCATCAAGATGGTTTTCCTATCATCCAATCCTTGCTCTAAACCTGCCTCTTGGTATAATGTCCTCCCAGGGCTCCTGGTTCTACCTCAGGGACTGGGGAAAGCAATGATGATGCACCTGTGGGCCCTTTCCGATACTCCACAGCAGTACTCTCTGTCTCTTTGTCTCTGTGTCTCCCTCCTCTCTTTCTCTCCTCCTCCTATGGCAGACTCCAGACCCTTCCCCATCGCCTCTCGGCACCCCCCCCCCCCCCCGTTTACCCATAAGCTTCCCAAAATGCAGTGCCCAGCACCAAACACTAGACTCTGGATGTGGCCTGCTCAGGATGCAGGACAGCCTGACCTTCGCCTCCCTCTCCCTGGACACTGGGAATCCAGGAAGGAGGCAGATCACTCCCTGCTACTCCTCAGTGACCTTGGACAAGTCCTTTCCTCAGTCTCCCACCTGCAGAGGGCCTTAGTTCACAGCCCCAGATCTGTGCCAAGGCACCTACTTTCGCCTCTTTTCCATCTCCCCCTGACGCTGGGCCAGGTGGCTGAGGAGCCGCCGCGTGTGGGCCGCCGCCTTTCTCTGATGCTTCTTCTGCAACTCTCGAAGGTCACGCTCCTGCCGACTGCGAAGCTTCCCCAGGGACTTGTGGGCCTGCAGCTCCACCAGGGGGGTCACAGATACCTCTGAAACCCAGGGTGGAGGAGGAGGACGTCAGAGCTGGAGCTGCAGGGTGCAAGGCTCCCCCACCCACCAGGGGGGCTAATAGGTGACATCCAAGGAGAGGGAGAGATAGAAGGTGGCACTTGGACCCTCCCAGGCCCCCTCCCCCAGGCTTCCCCTGTTCCTCACCTCCCAGGATGCTGGCGATGAGCTCATCACACTGACCTGGGGAGAAGAGGACAGTGATCTCTGACGGGTGCTGGTCAAACACCCTCATGTGACCTGTGGGGACTGGGAGCTGGGCAAGGGACCCCAACCTCCACTTGACAGAAGAGGAAACTGAGGCCTGGAGGGGAAAACTCCATATGCAACAGGCCACCTAGTTAACCCAGGGTCACACACTCAACAACTAACTGGCTGGACCTCAAGCCACCCCTCCCCCTCATGTCCCCCCTACACTAAGCAGCTGGTGCCCGTGACTAGGGAGAAGATACCTCCCCCAGGCCCCAGGTCAATGCTGGCCTCCCCCTGCCCCCAAGACCAAGCACCTTCTCTCCCCCCACAATGCTTCCCCCTCTCCCATGTCCATGATCCCACACCTGGTCTGCTTATGGAAGGGCTGGTGGGAGAGGTACAGGAGCCAGGAGGCCGGGAGCCTCCAGATTCCAGGGAGCCTTGTATGGAGCCCGTGGACAGCTGAGGACCCAGCTGGCGAGAAGGCAGCTCCTCTGGGGTCTCAGGAGCTGCCTACAGGGAGGAGAGATTCATCTTCTTGTACCAAGGCTGCAGAGCATCTTTCCTAACTAAGCCCTTACAGATAAGGCTGTCATTTGCACATGGTCCCTTAGCTGGATGGTAAGCTCCCTGAGGGCAGGCACTGTTTTTGCCTTTCTCCATCTCCTCAGTCAATTTAGCACAATGATGGGCACACAGTAGGTATTTAATAAATGCCTACCTTGGAACACTGCACATAATGCCAGACTTTTTCAACATGGAAATCAGGCTCACTAATCCATTTTCCCTTCTTTTTTTATTCTTTGTTTAAAAAAACAAAAAACCAGAGAGCTGCCTGGGAGCCAGAGGCAGATACAAGAGGACAAAAAACATATCGGTAAAATCCCTATGGTACCCAAGTGTAATGGAGTATTATAATGTCAGAAGAAATTCAAAGGGGTGGCTAGGTGGCACAGTGAATAGAACACTGGCCCTGGAGTCAGGAGGACCTAAGTTCAAAGGCAGCTTCAGACACTTAACACTTACTAGCCATGTGACCTTGGGCAAGTCACTTAACCCCAACTGCCCTGCCTTCCCCCCTCCAAAAAGCAAAAAAAAAAAAAAAAAAAATACAGAGAATTCAGAGATGAGCAGGGGGCCTTATATGGGTGAATGAAGAACAAAGCAAGTGACCATCCACACAATCACCACAGCAGTGGAACCACAAAGACCAACAGATCCAAAAGGGGCTGTCAATAATTAGAAGGACCAAGATCAGAACTGGAGGAGAGTCGAGAGAAGAGAGGTACCTGCCACCCGTCTGTGGAGGGGGTGGGGAAGGAAGCATGATGCCCTTTGGCAGTAGAGGTGGTAGACTACAGTGCAGAATGAGGCATACATCTTCAGAACAGCCAAGATGTCGATTTGCATTTTTGTGCCTCTACTGCTGTTATAAGAGAGTTCTACTGGGGCATGTTTATGGGGGGAGGGGAGAGGAGGGAAGAAGGAAGCAATTACCTATATAAAAAACTTCCCTTTTTATTTTGAAGCAATCAGGGTTAAATGACTTGCCCAGAGACACACATTAAATAGTGTCTGAGGCTGGACTTGAACTCAGGTCTCCCTGACTCCAGGTCAGGGCTCTATCAACTGTACCACCTAGCTGCCTCCAAATATTTCTAAAACCAAGTATGTTCAGTCTTGGACGTAGCTGATTTGCTTGGTCCTCTTCACCTCCTTTACTTCATGCCCAGTAGTCCCTGAATTCTCCTTCAAGGCCCCTGTTCCTCCCCCTAAGCCACCCCACCAAGTAGAATGGAAGTGCCGTGAGAGCGCCTCAGTATAAGATCAGTGTTTGCTGAGAATCTAAATTCTAAGCAATTAAAGAATGTGGGTACCTGAACCTTGGTTCAGGGCTTGCCTCCAACACATGGCTACAGCCCAGGGAAAACAGCTCAGACATCTCCCTGAGCAGATTTGCACTGCTGATCTCCGTTGGTGGATGGGTATTACCACAATATAATCACAGGCCCAGTAAAAACAAACAAAGCCCAACCGTTTTCAAGGAACCAATAATGTTTTCAGAAATCAGTGCAGGGACCTCCTCTCTCAGCAGAGAGGTGGGTACTACTAGGGAGAATGCTGCATACAAGGTTCTTGTTAAAAAGAAGAATGTGATGTATATATAAAAGGCTTTGGTAAAGCTTATTTTAAAAATGAAATTCTTGTTAAATTGATTGACTAGACGTAATTCCCTCCCCCACCTCTTGGGGAGGGAGGGGTGGCACAGTCCAGCTGGGGAAGCAAGGTTCGGAGATAAGAAATGCAAGCCAGATTGTCTCAAGCACCTGGCAAATGTCTGTTCTGGGGCAATGGACCCCACCCACAGCAGCTAATGGTTCCGGTAGACACCATCCCCTAAGCACCCTCCTCCACAGGACAAAGTGACTGTCAGGACTGGGAGGGACTTTGGACACAGACTCATGGCAGGAAAGAACAGAAGAGGAGGGTGTGGGGGCCCAGAGCTAAGCTCACCATTTCTCCCCTCCTCCCAGTCCCTGATGCACCAAGATGGCTCAGCTCACCTCACTCTCGCCAATCAGTGCTGCCAACTGCTTTGATCTCTGGTCCATGAGGCTGACATGCTTGATGGGGTTGAACAAAGCCTCAGCATAGTCTTGGGGAGGGGAAAGGGGAGAACGAACAGAGATTCACAAAGCCAGCTTCTCCACCTTCTCCCTTCTGTCCCAGGTCATGGGATATTTTCTTAGAAAAGGATTTTAGGCAATGCCTACTCCACCTCCCTCATTTTGCAGATGGGGAAACTGAAGCTGAAACTGTCTTCTCCAAAGTTACACTGGGGGGAAAGGCCAGAGCCAAGATTCGAGCCCAGCTCCCTTGTCTCTCATCCAGTGCCCTCATCCCTGTACTTCACTGTTTCTCCATTCTCGGAACCAGCCTTATCCTCTCTGGCCTCCTTCCCAGCTGGTCTCACCCCTCCCCTCCTAGGTCCTCACCCTGGTGATCATCAGGGATGTAGTCAGAAGCCTCCGTGTAGATGAGCAGGGCAGGCAGACACAGGGGCTGGTTGGCCTCGTTCCTCAGGCAGATGTAATGGTACCCTGTGTGGGGGCAAGGGTCAGGAGGGGGGAGGGGTCAAGGCAAAGATGGAGACCAGCAGGGAAAGTGAGACAGGTACCACCCACCTTATACCCCTGAGCCCCCCAGGGTCCCTGGTGGTTTGATTTCTTAGGACCCCTTAACCTCAGAACTGACCCCCCACACTCAGGGGGCAAGGTAAGGAAGGAAAGAAGAAAAGGAGGGAGGGAGGGAGGAAGGGAAGGGCTAGTCTAGCAGAACACACCTGAGCGGATGGCAGAGACTGGCAGGATTCGGTGCCCCACAAACTTGCCCCCTTCCTCAAAGGCCGCAATACGCAGGGAGGCTAGTGTGGGCAGTACCACCTATGGGAAGGAGAGTTCAGTGGATGTGAGGGAGGCTACCAGAAAGGGACCTCTCTGCCCCCTGAACCCTCCCAGAAGCTAGCCTAGCTTTCTGGTGTATCCATTTCATTTCTGAAACTAGACTGAAAGTGCCCTGAGGGCAGGCATAGACCACTCCATGGTGCTCACTTTGTCCCCAGAGATCCTGCTGCAGGACTGGGCCCCATGCAGGCCTGGACCAGGAGCACCTACCTTGGGGAAGTCAAAGGGTTCTTCATCCCACACCGGGTTAAAGGAGTTGCCCTGGGAGGCCCGGGTTCGGTATTTGCGCCGGGTGTCTGCAGGAAGGCCAAAAAGATCCACCTCCACATAGATACCGACCTTCCTGTCCGACAGGAACTGGCCAGAGATCACCTGGAAGAGCCAGGGGAGAGGGCTGAAAGAACAGCCCAGCCTCCGCCCTCAGGGCTGCTCCCACCCCTGGCAGAAGCCTGACCTTGACCCGCAGAGCATTGGCTACGATGCCATCCACAATGCCTTCTGTGAACGGGTCAAAGGACTTGTCTTGGCGCCGCATGAACTCTGGCTTGAGCAGGTAGCCGCTGCGCCCATTGTACTCAAACACGCCAGCGTTCAGCTGCATCGGGAGGTCTACAGGAGGCAGAGGGCACACGGCCGGCCGTCAGCAGAGGCCCGGCCACACAGGGGAGCCTTGGGAGAGTCTTCAGGCTGCCTTACCCAGGGTCTGGAAATTGAGGGCAACGAGCTGACAGCCCGCGTTCCAGAACAGCTGCGGCATGTAATTGGAGGAGTCCACGCGGGTGCCTTTGGGGTAGATGCGGCTGAGCTGCTGCTTGTTGTATCTGATGGAGGCAGTTATGGGCCACACTCTCCAGAAAGCACTTCAAACCCTCCCCCAGGACCCATGCTGAGCTAGCCCTGCCTGGCCCTGAGCATCAAAACACCAGGGGTTAAGCAGGCTCCCTGGTTTCCCCCCACCCCAGCTCTGCCATTCCCTATTTCCAGGCCCTTCCCAACCTTGCCATTCCCTGTTCCAAGGCCCCTCCTAGCTCTGACGTTCCACATCCTTAGACCCTCTCAGCTGATGTTCTAGGCTCCTAGCTTCCTTGCTCCCCAGCCTCCCTTCCTCTCTTCTGGGTGGATACTCCACAAACTCCATGGGGCTCTTGGTGAGCTGCTCCAGAGCCTTGGTCTCCACAAAGGACGACATTTCATAGCACTTGTTCCGCTCTGTTGGGGGGGAGCCCTGTTAGAGGTGCAGGGTGGGGTCGAGGGCTGGTGTCCCTTCCTGGAGCCTCCAGGCCCACTGCCCAGTCTGGGGCATCCCCAGCCCTGCCCCCACTCACTCCGGGCCACCTCAAAGGACTTGAATTTGACAGGCTCGATGTAATTGACGAGAGTAGACATCTCCTCTGTGGCGTTGACCTCGCTGCTGGCTGTGCCCTGTTAGGCCCCCAAACCGAAGGGTCTGGTGAATGGCCCCGCCCTCCATCTTGGGACCCCACAGCCTTATCTCCGACCCTCTCCCCACCCTCCCACCTCCTGAGCTTGACCTCATCTGTCGACGTCTTCTTGGGGTCAGCCTGCTCTTCCTCCTCCTCCTCTTCACTCTCTGCCTCTCTGTCTGTGGAGGGGAACAAGGATTAGGTCCCTCATCCCCCACCCCCACCACCTGGTGGCCCCTTCCCTCTCGCCTACCCCTCCTCTCACCAATGGATTTTCGGGGCTCAGGATTGCAGCCCAGGTGGTCCTCGCCATTGCTCAGGGTGGAGCAGCCCTCAGAGCTGGGGGAGCCTGGGGGGTGAGGGGGAGGGCAGAGACAGAGGCCTCCAGCTCACACACCACATCGGCTCACCAAGTGTGGCCCCAGAATCAATGGAGGGCCTGACCCCAGCATGAAGACCCTCAGGGCCAGACTAAGAGGAAGCCCCAGGGGCCAATGAACCCTTGCCCAGAAAGAGAGGAGGAGAGGATGAGGCTGGAGGTCAGAGAGGGAAGGTGGACAGTGGCCAGAGCCCATATCCATCTGTGACTAAGGGGAGAGTGATCATGCCCAACCGTGGGAGGAGCAGAGAGACCCCAAGGACTAGGAGCACCGAGGGGGACCAGAGGCTAAGGGTAATGCCTAGAAATGACAAAGGGCTCTCAGTGACCAAGGACTGGGGGGGGTCATAGGTCAGGGGTCCTACCAAGCTGCGGGGAAGGGGGCTCAGTGACCACGGAGCTCTCGCTCAGGGCTGAGTTGCTCTGCTCCAAGGGCCGCTTGCGCACGGAGCCATCTGAGGGGCTCAGGGGTGGGTGGTGCCGCTTTTTATTCTTCACGAGAATTCTGCCCATCAGGTCCTGAGGGCTGGGCAAGGGCACTCCTGGGGCCAGCTGGAAGAGAAGGTGTGGGGCTGGTGAGAGGCGGAGAGGAGCCCCCTGTCTCCCCTGCCTCCCCCATCCCCGAGCGGCCCCTACAGGGTACTTATCCAGCGGGTCTATGAGCAGGGCATCCCCAAAGATGGTGCGGCAGTACTCCGCCATCTTGGCCTGCTGCTTCGCCCTGACCAAAGGGAAATGGAGGGCAGGGGTCAAGGGACAGACACCAGCCAGTGCCAGACCCCAATGCAAAGGCCCCCAAAGAAACTCACGAGTCTACGTGGTTCTCAAAGGAGAGGATGACGGGGAAGGGTGATGTCTTAAAGGCCGTCTCCGCGATGGCCTCCAACACGTCTCGAAGCGGCACCTCCGTGGTCATGGTGAAGCCGTGCGTGATGAAGGGCTCCTCCTCTGGCGGCCGGCCCTTCCACACATCCAGCTCCACGCAGCGGCAGCCCCAGAGGAGAACCTGCCGGTACATCTCCACGGAAGAAGTCCCGGCCAGCTGCCCCGCTGCAGGAGAGGCCGGGGTCAGCTCCCAGCATCCCTGGGCCTTCCGGCTCAGGCCCACCCCACGCCACTGTCCAGCCAGCCCTTCCCTGGCATCTCACTCAAGATCCCTCCAAATGCTGCCCAGGCCTCACTAACATCAGCACAACAGTGTTTCCCAGCAAAAGTATCTCGGCCTTCGGGACCAGCCCCTTTGGCTAATGCTTCCATTGGCATCAACCAGAGGCCCAGACTGCAAACCCAGGGGTGGCGCTACCAAGGAGACTTCCTGTGGAAGGAAGGCCTTGAAGGCCAGGTCTTGCTCCACTAAAGTCAAATACCTTTTCATAACCAAGGAACAAAGCTGGGTCTTCTATCCCCCACTCCCTGCATTCAACTGCAGGACTACAAAGATGGTGGCGGCTGCAGAAAAGCATTTGGAGCCCGTCCTTTCATCAAGGACACCCTCTGTGCTGTCCAGAACATTATCCCAGAGAGGCGCTAGCAGGGGGATGGGTCAGCCTCTGAGCACTGCTTTTCATTCCCCCAGGCCCCACACTTTGGCATCCTGCCCTCAGAGAAATATCTTGTAAAATGATCTCTTAATGGTTTCAAGGCTGTGTTGTCTAGAAAAGCTTTTCTCCTCCATGGTCGGCTTCAGATGCTCATCTTCATAGCGCCTTTTAAAAGTCACTACCATGCCTTTACATGACCCATCCAGAAGTCAGGGTGAGGGATCATGCCAACAAGGGGTAGAAGCCTGGGCAAATCTGCTCCATTCCCAGCCCACTGCCAGGTTCGAGCCATGCTCTTGAAATGATGGGGATTCGGGGATCTCGCACCCACTACTTTCGGGCCTTTTAGGAGACCGTGGTGCCCAATCTTACAAGCCAGCTTTTCTCTAAATCACTATCTGCCCTTGTCTGCCATCTCATTGCTTGGTAAAGAGACCAGATGAGAGAATATTTATAAACTGCTCAGCCTGGCCCTGGCACACAGTAGGTGATTAATAAATGCTTATTGATTGATTGGTATACGATAGCAATAAAACAAAAGTAAGGGGGCTACATTGACAGAAGGCTCCTGGGGCAGTCTGGAGACCATTTTCCTTGCCTGCATGCCACTGACCCTGCATTGGTACAGATGGTCTTCGCTTGGAGGCTCTTGCCTCCTTCTCTGTAGGATTTCTCTCTCTCCCCATGCTCTGACACCAAGGTTGGCCTGTTCACATGCTACAATTTTGTTCTCTCTACTCTTCTGGCTGATGTCCACCCTTCATGCCCCAGGATCCCATGTGAGGCTCTTTCTTGTTACCTTTGAGGACCCTGGGAAGCAATCATGCCTGTCCCTTTACTTGTCCCCAGAGGGAGCTCAGAGAAGCCGCCCTTAGTGTGGTGACAACTTTGATCATGAAAATGTCAGTGCAGACAGGGGTCAGCCCTTCTAGGAGTCAATGGACAAACATTTCACATTTGGAATGGAGAGAGGCCCTTGACTGGTGATTTCCCTGGTATAATAAAAATCCAGGGGAGGAAAGTCCTTCCACCCATGCTGGCTGAAACCTCCTCTGCCCTTCAAGTGGGAATTCTTTGTATTCTGAACACCTGGGCAATCTGGTGAAGCTTAGGGACCCCTTTTTAGAATTATCTTGTTAAACACATTACAAAGAAAACCAATCACATTAAAACCCATCAGTCAAAATATTAAAAACAAATTCACAAAATATTAAAAACAAATTCACAAGGACGCAGGTTAAGAACTCTGTCTGCAGAACTTCCTGGCCACCAAGAGGGTAAGTGGCACAGATGCCCATGCTCACACTGCCACTAGGTGCCAGGTCCTCCTGGCCTGGGGAAAGGCTCTGCCTCTTACAACAGCTGAGGCCAAGTTCATAAACAGTAACCACACTGGCAAAAGTGTAAACTACTCCCATGCCCACAGAGCACTCCTGCCTACACACCAATGAACCCTCAGACTGAGGTCAGGGCCAGCCCAGCAGTTACCTGTGAGGTAGGTATTGTGGGAAGAATTGATGAAGTAAGAGCTGAGGGGCTGGGTCATGTCATCGCTCAGGTCCAGGGGCTCCGGAGGCAGAATGCTGTTCTCTTCCCCGCCCAGGTAGCGACTGAAGCCTTCCATGGACATCTGGTCTGGGGGAGGCCAGAGGAGGGCTCAGACCGCACCCCTACAGTCCCTCTCATTCCCACCAGGGCAATGGGCACATGACTCTATAGCCACACAGAGAAACGACTGGGATTTGGGGCTCCTGGCTCCCACCATAATGAATAGGGCAGGAATCAGAGAATGTGGAAATGTCAAGGAATGTCAGGGCTGGGTGGGCCTGAGAACAGGGGATGTCAGGGCTAAGAGGGGCCTGAGAACAGGGGATGTCAGGGCTAGGAGGGGTCTTAGAACAGCAGTGTGAAGAGATGAAAAAGGCTTTAGAACAAAAAATTTCAGTGCTAGGAATGCTGATCTAAGAATGTCAGAACTGGAAGGGACTATGGAGACCACGTCATCCAGGCCCCTTATTTTTCAGAGAAGGACACTCAGTCCCAGAGGAGGCCCATAAGGTGACTCCCCTGGCATTACCATCCAGGCCACACACATCCTCCATTGCCCCACGAGCCCGGGGATGGGGTCCTCACCTCGCTCCAAGAACTGCTGATTGGGCTCGTACTTTTCGATGAGAAGGCGGGCCTGGGCCGCCCGAAGCGGGGGGTACAGGACCTCATTCAGCCGGGGGTCTCGCTGCTTCTGGTTGACAAAGTCCAGGAGCTGCTCTAAAGTCAGGTATGGCTTTCCCTTAGCACCACTTGAAGGGGGCAGAGAGAGACAGTGGGATACATCAGGCTCCACTGGGGCCAGAGTGTTTTTATATTCCTACTCCAGCATAACTGCTTCCCTTGGTAAGTCCATGCAATTATTTCCATGCATCCCAAGAAGAGGTCCCTCTGCTTCCCCAGAGAGCTCAAAGGGGCCAGCATGCAAAAAATAAGGCTTGTGAGCCCCCGCTCCACCATCTGCCTCCAGCCTCAGTATCTTCATCTATAAAATGGAGATTTTCTACCTCTAACTCCCTACCTCAAGAATGCCCATGGTCAGCCCTAAAGCCCCTTAGAAACAAGGGTGTTGGTTCATAGGTACATGGGTGCCTTAGGAAACGTCACAAAGTTGTGGATAGAAGACTGGACTTGGAGCCAGAAACACCTGAGTTCTGGTGCTGCCTGCCACACACTGTCCATGTGAACCTGGGCAAGTCCCTTAACCCCTCAGTGCCCCTGGCAGTTCTTTCAGACTGTGCCGAGTATGAGGCTTATTAAACCTCAGATCTGGCAGAAAAGAAAAGAAAAAAATTCTCTCTACCCCAAAACTAGGCCATGATCTCCTGGAAGGGGAGACCCTGTCTGTGTTCTTTATCTCATCTCCAGCCTAGGACAATGGGCTGCAAACAGTCACTTGGGGCAGCTGGGTGAATGCCCGGCCTGGAGTCAGGATGACCTGAGTTCGAATCCAGTCTCAGACATCCACTGGCTGTGTGACCCTGAGTAACTCAGCCCTATTTCCCTCAGTTTCCTCAGCTGTCAAATGAGCTGGAGAAGGAAAACCCAAACCATTCCAGTATCTCTGCCAAAAAGCCCCAAAGTGGGCCACGAAGAGTCAGACAGGACTGAACAACAAACAGATATTTAAATATCTGTGGAATTGCTTGAGTAGGTCAATGAAGGCAATGGGTACCAAGCCCTCCTGGCCCCTTGGTGGAGAGGAGAGGGAGCGAGAGGAGGCCCAGCTCTGTTTTATGGAGCCCGCCCATTCCCAGTTTTCAAGAATCACATTTGTGTGAAAAAGTAATTAGATAATAGCTTAAAGCAGGAGAAGCTTTCATTTTACAAATAAGGAAAGGGAGGCCCCTGGTCACACAGACAGCCCACCTGGGAAGCCCAGCCTGAAGCAGAGTCCAGAGGCCTCCTCCCAGGATGATCTGCAGCTCCTGCAGCCCCCTCCCCCATGCCCCTTCCCACTTCTCACATCTCCAGCAGGATCTTGTCTATGTCTGGCCGGAGACACAGTTTATTGAGGAATCTTTCAAAGATCTCCAGGGAAAACTCGTCTGGCCGGATAGACTCGCTCTGCAGGGAGGGGGAGGGAGGAGGAATGAGCAGGGAAGCCCCAGGGAGGTCAAGGGGCTGCTCCAAGGAGATGGCCTAGGGACCTCCCCTGCCCCCGCCCAGACCCCCTCTGCCTACCCTGTTAAAATTGAGGCCACAAGACTCCAGCGCCGTTTCCACACGTTTCTTGTCAGCAGAGAACATTTTAAGGATGCTGAGGGGGAGAAGTGTGGAGTCAGACAAGGGGGGCAGGAAGGAGATGCTGTTGGGGTCAAGGGGGCCAAAGGTCACCAAGGGTAAAGGCAGACCTCTCACTATAGGGAGGGCTCTGATTTTCAAGGTCCAAAGGGGTGGGGGCTCAGGGTGAAAATTCTCCCTCAGAACAGTTCTCACTTTTTGACTGGGATGCGTCCATCCTGATTCACCTGAAGTTTTAACTTCGTATACCTAGCACAAGGAGGGAGGAAGAACAAAAGCCTTGGGGTGGGGCATCCCAGTGGGTGCCAGGGGCCTGACCTGACCCTTTCTCCCTTCCCCCACCCTGAGAACCCCCCCTTTCCCTCTCATTCTCCCCTCCAACTCCCCACACATTCCCCAGGACATTCTGGCCTGCACCCAGCTAGCGGGAGCCCCCTCTCCCCTTCGCCAGCTCACGCTTTTCGAAGGAAGGTGTTTCGGGATGCGTTCTGGGCCAGGATATTCATGGCCAACTTGAATAGCTCATCTGCCCAAATCTGACAGGGGTAGAGAAAGAGCCGGGGAGAGGGTGAGGGAGAAGGTGCTGCCTGCCTCCCCCCAAGAGTCCTCCCCCAGAGCTTTCATAGGATCTCAGACCCCAAGCTGGAGGAAATCTGAAAAGTCATTAAATCCCCATTCACTGAGGCTCAAAGAGCTCACATGCCTTGGCCAGAGTCACCAAGGTAGTCCAGAGCAGGGCTCAGTCCAGAAGCCCGATCCTCTGGTTCCTGTGCCAGGCACCCCTCCCAGGCCCCCCTGGACCACACCCCACCTTGGCAACATCTTCCTGCACAGCCATGAAGTTGAGGAAAGTAGTGTTGACAGGGTCGGGGCCAGCTACTATGGTCACCAGCTTGTCCTCGGGCCTCGTCTCGGGGCCTCCGAAACCCAGGATTTCCCGGATCTTGGGGTCCTATGAGGGTCAGAGGTTGAGTGCCAGCTCTCCCAGGCACACGGCCTTCTCCTCACTCCCTCCTCCCCCCCTCCCCGACCCATCTCAGAGTCAGCACTGGGGCTCAGCATGTTACAAGCTTCTACTGAACGGCTGTCAAACTGGGGCAGGATCCAGGAGGGGCCAGGGGATGATGGCACCCACCTTGGGCAGCCGGGCATAGCGGCCTGTTCGTGTGTCCCGGATGGAGCTGATGTCCAGGGTGTCCACTTCCTAGAGTAAAGTCCGAAATTGGAGGAGGGTGGGATGAGGGCAGAAGGGAAGCAGGAGGGGGACACCTTCCCACTCAGCACAGCACTTAAGAAATGCCTACTGTGTGCTAGGGGCTAGGGACCCAGAGATAAAGAACATGACCAGCCCCTGCTCTCAAGATGCTTATGTTCTGTTGGAAGGACGTGACATAGACCCAAAGAAATAAACAGAATATTTGGAGAGATTCCCAGTACTGATTCTGGGGGGAAGGAGGGGCAGCGTCTGACTCAGTGAGGCAGAGAAACAAGGGGTGTCAGAGCAAAGAAGAGACAGAGGGAACAGGGAGACCCCCAAAGTCTGTGGCTGTGCAGACACTACCAGCCAGGTCCCCAACCACACCTCTGTGCTCAGGGGGGCTGCTCTGGGTAGGAGAAGAGAGGGCTTGGATGTTTCCTGTTCAGGGGTGGGGAAGGGTGGGAGGTTATTTCCTGTCCAGCCAGGCCGTGGGAAGGGTCAGCCAGCTTAGGAGGCCTCCACCCTGAGGGCTTTAGGAATTTGGGGCAGGGGGCAAGGCTCAAGGGGCTGCAGTATGGAGGAGGGAACAGAGTATCCAGGCCTCAGAAGCTCATGCATACCATGTTGGGTCCAGTCCAGTAGAGAAAGAAGCCATTGGGGTCTACTCGGAGTGTGACCAGGTTCCGACTAGAAGCCTCCTGGACAGTAAGGAAAGAAGCCAGTAAGGGCCAGGCCAAGGGGGACAGTCTGGGGACCAGACATGGAACCAGGACCTGCCTGTCAGCAAGAACATCACAGCAATGGCCTTAGTGATCACAGCCCTGCTGCAAAGACTTGTCTGGGATGGAAAGAGTGCCAGGCCTAGAGTCAGGAACACATACATCATCATACATTCAAACCTGGCCTCAGACATTTCCTAGCTGGGTGACCCTGGAAAAGTTACTTCACCCTGCTTGCCTCAGTTTCCTTACTTGTAAAATGAGCTGGAGAAGAAATGGCAAACCCCTCCAGAATCTTTGCCAAGAAAACCCCCGATGGAGTCACAGAGAGTCAGGCATGACCGAGACAACTGAACAACACCTCCCCATAGCTTGGGGCAAGGTGGGCAGTAATACTTACCCAGTTTTACAGATGGGGAAACTGAGCCTCCCTGGAAGCAGAGTGGCTTGCCCAGGGTTACCAAGCTAGCAGTCATTCCGGTCAGAATTTCCAGGTCTTCCTGACCCAAGGCTAGAGCTCTTCTATTCCTCCCCCCACCCCCGCCACACACACCCCTTTTCTACCAAACCCTCTTCAAAGATCTGTCCCAGCCAGCATTAGGCTGGAGGGTCAGCCTCTGACTGCATGGCTTCAGGGTGTGCCCTGACTCTAATAGCAATCCTAGGCTGCCCCCCTAACCCTTCACAGCCCGGAGCCCTCCCCAGTGAGGATCTGACAGCCTAGGGGGAAACACAAGTTTGAACTTGAACCCCCAGTCAAGCTGGGGCTCAGCAGGACAAAAGGTCACCAAGGGAATGAGAGCCAAGTAATCCCAGCTCCAAACTCCAAACCCTGGTTCCCCAGGGCTCCATCCCCCATTCCTGGACCCTCTGCTCCACCCCACCCTTGCTGCCAGGCAGATTTACTCAGTACCCAAGCTCAGAGTAAACTGTATGGACCCCTAGGGTGGAGCAATGAGGAAGGAGCAGGGGGAGGGGGAAAAGGGATAGCCTGCCAAGTGCCAGCCCAGCAGGGGATGTCCAGGGCTGAGAGGCAGCAAGCTCGGCCCTCCCACCCACCCACTGCCCAGTCCTTGGTGACATCGACCTCTGACCCCAGAGGGAGCAGCCTTCCCAGCAGGGACCAATCCCAAGGACTCCAAGGGCTTGGAGACAGGAAGGGAGGGGGCTTTCTCTGCTCCAGGCTGGGGGGAGGGGATGGGAGATGAGGGTGATAAAGGGAATCTTTCTCCCCTAGGTGCTTTCTGTTTTCCGGGGTCCCTTCTCTCAGGTCGCCTAAATCCTCGGCTTTACCTTCCTGCCCCAGAAGTCAGCCTTAGCCCAGTCGGTGTTTGTAGGACAGGGGACCCTTCAGATTGGGGCAGCCATATCACGTGTCCATTGCCCCTAGCCCACTGGGCTCCCACAGCCCCCGCGCTTCAGATTCCCCAGTTTCCCAGGCAGCCCCCCCCTTCCCCCCAGGCTCTCTCCTTGGTTTCCACTTCCTTATTTGGGTTTATCATACCAGAAGGAAAAAGAGAAACTTTTTCTAACTTTCCTGCCCGAGGCCTCCCGTAGGGGGAGGGGTCTTCCCCAGACTCAGGGCACCCCCTCCCGTCCCCCTCCCCAGCACCGAATTCCTCTCGGAGCAGAGGGCCCCACCACACCTGTTACCTCTGGCCACACCCCTAGGCCCCCTCCCTCTGCTCTCCTGGCCACCCCAAAGCTGTAAGGACTCCCCCAGCCCCACCCAGCCGGAAAGGAAAAGGGAATCCTGCCAGGCCTCCCGCCCAGTTTAGCTAGGGAGGGGACCCGCGGGCCTGGAACTGGGGCAAGCACGGGGGTCTAGGCTAGGAAGGAGATGGGCAGGTGGGATGGCCCGGGGGGGAGAGGACGGGTCCGAGGAAAGGCGGTCCCGGGGCTGCGGAGGAAAGGTCGGAATGCCGAGGAGAAGGGAAGGAGGAGGTCGCGGAGTGAGGCAGGAGCTAGCGAGGCGAAGGAGGGCCGGGGGAGCGGCGCGGGCCCCAGCCCCGGGAGCCCGAGTGGGACGGTCTGGAGCCAGGGCTGGAGGGGGATCGGGGGCGCCCACGGAGCGGCTGCGGCCGGGGCCGGGGCCGGGGCTTTATTGGAGTCCAAAGTCTCTTCCCCGGCGATGGGAGGTGCAAAGTGCCTGGAAGACTGCCCCGAGAGTTTGGTGGGGGGAAAGAAGGCAGTCTCTCCTCGATTTCGGGGGGCTCTGGGGACTGCCTGGGCAGCAGCGCCGGACGGCCCCAGGCCCCCGGGACTGGGGAAGGGAAAGTCTCCGTGGGAGGAACGCACAGCGAGGCCCCGGGATCGGGGCGTGGAAGCCCGGCCCCCCGCCCGCGCTCACCTCGTCCCACTTGATGAACTTGCTGCCCCGTCGCAAGGTCTCGGGCACGGCCGGAGGCTCCAGCTGCAGCGCGTGGACCCCGGGCCGGGCGCCGGCCATGGCTCCCCAGGGGGCCGGGGGCCAGGGCGGAGGGCGAGCCGCACCGGGCTGGGGGCTCGAACCCCGACGGTCCCGGTCTGGGTCCGGCTCCCGGCGCCCGAGCGCAGCGGCGGGGGCAGCACAGGAGGAGGAGGAGGAGGAGGAGGAGGAGGAGGAGGAGGAGGAGGCAGCGCAGTCCGGGACTTTCTCCCGGGGCGGCCCGGGCAGGGCGGGGCGGGGCTTGTGGAGGACACGCCCCTCCCCGCCCCCTCCGGCTGCTCTGTCTTCCCAGAACCCAGGAGTCCGGGGCTGGACCTGGGGCTGGGGCAGGAGTCCTCGCCCCCTGGCGGCCAGGCTGGGACGGCCCGGCCCGAGGTCCAGGGACCGCGTCCAGGCTCCTGGGGACCCGGCTGGGCTCTCCGCTGGCTCGCTCTGCCCTTGGAAGCCCGGGTTGCCGCCCCAACCCCTACCTCCCCTCGCCTCCTCTTCTTCCCCTCTTCCCCCAGCCAGCCCCCCACCCCTCTATCCCTCCTCTCCCCCAGCCAGCCCCCCACCCCTCCAACTCTCCTCTCCTCTCCCCCGTCATCCATCTCCCACCCCTCCTCCTCTTTCCCCAGACAGCCATCCCCCTATCCTTTATCTCCGCTCCCCCCAGCCCTCTATCCCTTCTCTCTTACCCCCACTCCTTATCTCCAGCCCCCCCCCCCTTTCTCAGATGGTCGGAAGTACTCAGCTGCCTAATGGCTCGCTCTCCCCACAGAACTGCAGAGGCCCCAGGCATGTGACCCCCAAGTCCCAGTGCTACCAAGAGAGCCCCAGTCGTGTGAGCCTGTGGCAGCCCCATGCAGCCCAGCCCTCTGTTCCCTCTGCTCTTCATCCTAAATTTGTAAATCACTGGGTTGTGGACCAGAGGGGGAGGTCACTTGCCCAAAGCCACATAGCCAGAAGCTGAAAGATTCGGAGTCAGTCTTCAGATTGCATGGCCCGGCTCTTTACACCCGGGACACCACCCAGGCCCAGGAAACCTCAGGCTTCCCCCCAAGCTAACGCTAATGTTTCCCAGGGATCGTTATCCTGGGGAAAGGGATGCCACCCCCAAACTGACTAGCCCTGAGGCCTTGAAGCACCAAGGGAGGGGGTCCAAAACTCTGGTGACCCAAAGAAACAATGGACACTGCAATGAGGGCGTGGGTGTGTCTGCAGGCCAGCTAAAGCAGCCCCCACCCCAAGAATCTGGAAGCCACTTAACCAACCTGAATGTGCTCCTGGCCCAGGGCTAGACAGCACCCCTGCCCCCAAGGAGCTAAATCCTAGGAGGGAAAAAAACCTCTAAGGAAAATAAAGGGAAGGGGGCAGGAAGAGGGGGGCAGCAGGAGGGGGGCAGACAGCTCCTGTTATCCGGGCCTCTGCTTGGAGCTACCTGCCTGTGGGCCCCACCCCCGAGCCAGAGCTGGGGCTGCGAGCAGGACAGCTCTAGAGGGGCTGAACACAAATTCTGTGCAGGCCACAATTTTACCTAAGGCTGGACCTAGAAACCCAGAAAGACAGGGAGGTGGGGAGAGGGGGAGGGTGGCAAGGTCTCCAGCTGCAGAGGCAACAGGAGGGCGCCGGCCTGCAAAAAGTTCCATTCTGGGGGGAAGGGGAGAGTGTTGGACTGGGCCCCCTCCCCCCACTTCCCGACCTTGAGCCAGTTCCTTGGCCTCTGTTTCCTTTTCTGTAAAAATAGCAATAATGATTCCTCCCATGTCTGCAGTGCCTTGAGGTTTGCCAAGCTCTTTCCTAAGCACAACCCCTGGAGAGAAGTCTTCCAGCATGATTATCATCACTTTATAGATGAGGAAACTGAGGCCAACAGGGTGAAGTGACTTGCCCAAGGTCACACAGCTAGTTAAGTGTCTGAGGCCATATTTGAACTCAGGCCTTCCTTACTCCAGGCTGGGAGCTCTGTGCACTATGGCGCCACCTAGTGGCCTCTTAAGGAGTATGCATCCTAGCAGAGGCAGATCTGGGTTTGGGCACTGCCTCTGAGGTACCCTGTGTGACCCTGGACAAGTCACTAGTACTCAACTGCCCGTTTACCAGGCCTGCTTCTGTGGTGGCCTCAGGAGACTGCCTAGGTCATAAATGGCTGGCAAGCCTTCTGTTGGCTCGGCAGGAGAGCCCCCCAAAAGTAGGAGGGCCTTGGAGAGTGGGCTCTGGGCCTCCTGGGGAGGCTGGCTGGTGATCTCTGCCCCCTCCCAGAGGGCCTGGCTCCTTCCTGCCTCCCTGCAGGGCCCTCTCTGGGCTCAGCCCCTGCCAGGGAGGTGCCCTTGGGGCGGATCCCGGACAGGCTAACCACAGGGTTCCGGGACCTCAAGTCCAATTGCTTACAATTTTCCTGCTAAATTGCCTCCTGTTAAGCATCCCTGTTTGGCACCTACTCATCGGAGATGCCCCAGATGGAAGGGCCCTCTGAAGGCATCCTGATGAATTGACTCATCTTCCTGGGGCAGGAAACATTGTAGAAGAGTTCTTATTCCTCCTGTCCTTCCCGGCAGGGACTGACAACAGCCTTCTGGGGCAGGTGGGACCATGCCCATTCCACAGATAAAGAAACTGAGACCCAGAGAGGCCAAGCTTGTTCCAGAGCAGGGACCTGAAGCAGTTCTCCTAGGTCCGAACCTGGCCCTCTTTGGACACCTTGCGGATGCCCAGCTCAGCAAGGAGAAGGCATTTGGCCAAAGCAACCAAGGTCAGTAGAAGAGCCAGGCCTAGAAAACCCATACAGGTCTTTGGACTCTGAGGCCATGGCCTTTCTGCTGGGTTTTGTTATCAGACTTCCAGGGGAGTTGGAAACTGAGGCAGGATGGAGGGAGACAGCTCCCAGGCCCCTTCAGGCTGTGCTGGCCTCAATCCAAAGACTGACCTCAGGGGGCTCTCCTGGGGACACAGGAGGGACTTGGACCTGGGCACCCTCACAGGACCTCCGGGTTTGAGTTGGGAGAGGTCATAGAGATCATCTCCTACAAGCTTCTGGGAGAAGATTGGGAGTCCCACAGCTAGAAGCAGGACTTGAACCCAGGTCTTCTAAGGGAGAGATCACCCCCGACCAGTTCAGCCTACCTCCAAGGTTCCCTCAGTCCCAGTCTAGAATCTGGGGTGGGGCTGGGCCTCTGGAGTCACCAGACACAATTCAGTTAGTAGGAAAAGACCAGGTAAGGCTAGAGACCAGAGCCAGACTGGAGGGAAAGATGGAGATGGGGTGGATGGGGGAGAGAGAAAAGACAGCTAGAGGAGAGGGGAGGGGGAAGATTCTAGATTCTCTGGGGGAATCAGGGTTCCAAGCTGAGTCTGGAGGGGCTGGGAAGGAACCGGATTTAGAAAGAGCAAGAAGCTGCCCTGGGTAGAAGCAGCAGGTTTAATGAGTGGAGTTAGGGGAGACAGGCAGAAGTTCTGCCTCCACCACTCATCATCTATGTAACCCAGGCCAAGTCACTTAAGGATCTCCCTGAGACTCAGTCTCCTCAGCCTGTAAAATGAGAGGGCAGACCTTGACAGTCCTTATGCTTCCTTCTGGCTCCATCTGTGACGCTGAGTCAGATATTTGGGTAGCTTGGGGATGAATCCCTCTGCTGCTTGGAGCTTCAGTCTCCTACCATCTTTAAAACCCCTTCCATTTCTAAACCTTGTTAAGGTTCAGGGATGCTGGGGAGAGCAAGGGAGGAGTTTTCTGGAGGCCCTGAGAAAGTGGTGCCTTTAGCAGACAGTGGAAGAGTTAGTGTTAATTCTCTGGTGAAATGGGTCCCAGGGGGGATTACCATTAGAGGGCTGTTTCCTGCCCGGACACTTTATCCAAACCCCGGTAATGGTGATGGGGCGTCTTGGTAATGGTGGAGAAGAGAGGCTGGTGCCTTCCAGCCTCAAGAACCCCACCCAACCCTCCCCAGAGCCTCTGGTGGCTAAGCAGACAGCAACATTAGCAAGGTAGTATAAGGATGGGGGTGTAAGTGGGGACTGGAGCTGGGTGAATCAGGATGTGGGAAACCTGGCCCTCTTGGGGGAAAGCCAAGAAACTTTGAACCCATTTGCCTGGTTCCTGGAATGGTCCAGACCTGGAAGATGCCAGGGATCAGATACAGGTAAAAGAAGTGAGTTAGAGGATGGGGGAGAAGGGAAGAAGTGGGATCAGGATACTGGAGTGGGTGGCTGCAAGGCCCGTTCCCATAGATGAGCCCAAGGAAGAGGATTTCTGGGGTTTGGAGCATGGGTAGAAGGGGAGAGAATGAAACCAGAGGAGGGGTGGGAAGCCCTAAGCTGAAAGGTGGGCACCCCAAGGGCTACAGTCACACTGTCTTTGAACATTGACTAGGCTGGAGTAGCAGGGGGAGGAATAACAGAGGGGAAAAAGAGGAAAACCTGCTTAGCTCAAAGATCCAGGGTCTGGACCGTCTGGGGCTGGGGCTGAGGCCTTTTGGCATGACACTGGACTTATCTACCTGTTGTGTCCCCACCAGAATCTAAACTCCATAAGAGCAGAGACTTGGGAGGGATTGAACCCCCAGTGCCTTGCACACTTAAGAAGTGCTTGGGGGTTTTTTGGAGTGAAAGTCGGATCACTGAGTCCAAAACCATTTTGTAGAAGAAGAAATTGAGGCTTAGAGGATTTAAGTGACTGCCCTGGTTGGCATCTAGGAAGCAAGAGAGCCAGATGGACATCAAGGTTGTCAGGCTCCAAAGCTACACTTCCTGTCCACAAATGATGGGAGGCAAGAAATCTTCCACCTTGACTGGGCGTGACCTGTCCAGATAACAGTCTGATAGGATCAGTCCAAGTCTATCTTCTAGTCCTCAATTCTGGCAGATTGAGGAGGTCAAGGTCAGTTTAATCAACTGATGGCTTCATCAAGTGGGCTCTGTCCAGGCCCAGTAGAACCTTCCTGGGAACCAGAGGGTCAAATGATGAATTTATTATGGGGTCTGCAGTGAACCTGGAGAGAAAACCAGAGCTCTGTGTCTGCCTGCCTGCCTGGGGCCTCCCTCCCGGAGGCTCAGCCTGCTCAGGAGGTCCAACTGAAACCAGAAGCAGGAGGATGTGTAGAAGTAGAGCAAGGGGCCTGGGCTGCTCTTAAGGGACGTTTCCATGCTGCCTGAAGAACTGCCCTTCCCCCCTCTAGGGATGCTGCTCTGTGGAGAACAGGTAGAGAAAGGTAGAGGCAGCAGCCTTCTGGCCTGGATTCTCCTGAACAGGCCTGATTTCAGGTATTTGTCCCTTTTCTTCCAGAAGCCACAGAAATGTGCAGGGAGGAAAGTCCATGTGACCCTAACACAGCAGTATTTCTGCAAATGTCCACTGCCCACCAAACCCAGTTAGGAAGCACCACAATGAGTATGTATGCAGGCCTGGTGCAAAGGACAGAGTTGGGGCCAGGGCCCAGCTCATATCTCAGAGGTTCTTTAAGGGCAAAATTGTATTAGGTGGTCTCTAGGCCCCTCACAGGCCTGACATCCCCTGTTCTAAGGCCCCTCCCAGCCCTGCCATTCCATGTTCTAAGGCCCCTCCCAGCCCTGCCATTCCATATTCTAAGGGCCCTCCCAGCCCTGATATCCCCTGTTCTAAGGCCCCTCCCAGGCCTGACATTCCATGTTCTAAGGCCTCTCCAAGTCCTGGTGCTGGGACTCTAGGATATATGGTGGGATGTGACCCAAGCTGGCCCTGTGCTCTGGGCCTTGGTGGGACCTGCTGTGAGGAGCATGGGCAGACTGCAGTCTCTGAGCCCCACAGCTTGGGGAGAATAGAAAAGGGTTAAACCTTGACTTCTTGGGCAACGGCACCATTGTCCCCGTCCTCCATGAAGCCTCCTTCCCCACTCTGGTGATCTCACATCCCCACAGCCCAGCCTTCACTGCCAGCAGAATTCTCATCGAGTGATGAATAAACCAGGAGTCAGTGCCATGAAAGTGAGAACACCGGACGTGGGTTCTGGTCTTGATGCCAAGGCTTGGAAGCTGTGACCTTGGACAAGTTTCTCTCTGCCTCTGGCTCCCTGATTGATTCCAAAGCCATCAAATGGGCCTAGTAATCCAGAATCTAGGCCCATACAGCACACAGCCACACCCTCCCGGGGCTTCTGGGTAGACAGAATAGGTGACAGCTGACCAAGCCCTGTGCAGTCTCTGCACAGGCGGTGGTGCTGGTGGAGAGCCCCCGTTCTCATTTCTCTTGTCATTTCTGTCTAGTATAGTTTATCCCAGTCATTTAGGAAAACCAGGACCAGCTCTATGATGGCATGGTGGCATGGTGGTACTACCCCCCAGGTTCCGACCGAGGCCTTTCTAATTAACTAGGGCAATGGGAGCCCTAGAGTCAGGAAGGACATGGGGCTGGAATCCTCCCTCTCAGGCTTCTTCCTAGGTGATGAGTCCATGCATAAAGCTCTCTGGACACCTAAAAGCCTTCGGAAATGTCCATCATGGAGGCTAGAGACCCAGCTAAATGAGGATGGGCCTTGGGGTTGGGAAACTGGGTCACCGGCTCAGGGTGGACCCTGGCTTGCCCACTTACCAGGTGACTCTGGATGAGTCCCTCCTCTTCTCTGGACCATGTGAAATGAGTACAATACAACCCTGTGCTCCTGGGCCCCAGAAGTAAATGGAATCTCCAAATGCTTATTAGCATTAGCATTAGGAGAGGTGACATTTATATAACAGAGTGACTACGATGTGCCAGGTGCTTCACAAACACTAACTCCCTTGTCTTCACAACAACCTCAGGAGGAAAGGGCTATTATGCCCATTTCACGGAGGAAGAAACTGAGGCTGAAGTCAAGTAACTTGCTGAAGGTCACACAGCTAGTAAGTGTCAAAGTTGGATTTAAACTTGGCTCTCTTTACTCCAGGTCCCGTGTTCTCTTATGTGTCAGTAGCTGTCTTTACATTCTTTTATTTATTTATTTATTGCTTTTTGGAGGGCAATTGGGGTTAAGTAACTTGCCCAAGGTCACACAGCTAGGTTTGGTTTGGTTTGGTTTTTTAGTTTGTTTGTGTGTGTTAAGTGTCTGAGGCTGGATCCGAACTCAGGTCCTTCTGACTCCAGGGCCAGCGCTCTATTCACTGCACCACCTAGCCGCCCCTATTCTTTTATTTTTTAATGGGGGGGAGGCAAGGCCATTGGGGTTGAGTGACTTGTCCAAGGTCATACAGCTATAGTAAGTGTGTCAAGTGTCTGAGGTCGGATTTGAACTCAGGTCCTCCTGCCTCCAGGGCTGGTGCTCTATTCCCTGTACCACCTAGACACCCAAGTAGCTGCCTTTAAAAAAAGTCTCCTCAGTTAATTTTTCTGTTTTTAATTCAATTTTATTTTATTTTCAGTTCTGAATTCTTTCCCCCACCTATCAAGAAGACAAGAAAAATAAAATTATTACAAATATATATAGTCATCGAAATGTATTCCCACATTAGCCATGTACAAAAAAGAAGGGGAAGAAAAACAGAAAACCAGGTTCACACTGCCTCCTGGGTCCACAGCCTCTTGATCTGGAGGTGGACAACATCTTTCGTCATGAATCCTCTAGGACTGTGCTGGGTCACTGTGTTGACTGGAGTGGGGAGGCAGGGCAATTGGGCTTGTGTCACAGGGGTACTTGAACTTGGGTCCTCCTGACTCCAGGGTTGGCCCCATCACTGTCCCACCTAGTCTCCCCTTCTAGCTAACTAAGTCTTTTGAATTTGTGGGTTGTTCCTGTGTTCTGCTCACTACAATCTCCGTTCTTTCATAAAAGTCTTCCAAGGCTTCTCAGACTTCATTCCCTTCAGCAGAGCCCCAGTAGGTGGTGAGGGTGAGGACCGGCATTTCTCTTGCTTGAGCTGCGCTTCTCTCCTGCCTTCAGACTCCAGGCCCTGATTCCTGTCTGTGCCCACATTCTTCTTCTCCTGGCCTGTGGACAGTCCCTGGCTCCCTGGGCCTCAGTCTCCCTTGGAGAGCAGCTGATTTCCTCCTTCTGGACGCTCTGCTTGCTCCCCAGCTGTCACCGAGGACATGCAGGCTGCCACCATGGGTCAGAGGCCATGACTTGGTTAGGGTCATGCATCTAAATCCATGTCAGAAGAAGGGCGGCTAGGTGGCACAGTGAGTAGAGCATCGGCCCTGGAGTCAGAAGGACCTGAGTTTGGATCCGGCCTCAGACACTTAATGCACACACAAACAAAAACCTAGCCGTGTGTCCTTGGGCAAGTTACTTAACCCCCCAATTGCCCTCCAAAAAAATAAAAATAAAAAAATAAATCTATGTCAGAAGCAGGCTCCCAAGATGGGTCATGACCCCAAATGCAACCTAGCTCTCTCTTCTCGCCTCAGTTTCCTCATCTGTGGAATGGGCCCAGGATGCAGCCCAGGGCCAGGAGCCAGGGAGACTCCACACTTGCTGGCTAGGTGACCCTGGACAAGTGGCTTCGCTCTGCCTCAGTCTCCTCATCTGTAAAATGAGGTAGAGACGGGAACGGCAAAGCGGGGGGTCTTGCCCAGGCAGCCCCCGGGGGGTCACCGTGAGTCACTGACCAACAGTAACAAGTGGGGGTGACCAGCAGAACCTTCAGGCTCCAGTCGGCTCTGCATCTGCGGACCGAGGCGCTGTCCAGAGGGGTCTAAGGGGTGCAGCCTGGGCCGGGCCAGCGCCCCTCTCCACAGCTCCACGGGGGCCAGGTCAGGGGGCTCCGCGCTGCCATCTTGGGGGCCCCGCCCCCCGGGCCGGCCCAGCAGAGCCGGCCACCCCCGCCCCCCCTGTGCCTAACCCTCGCTACGGGGGCCGGGGGGCGGGGAGGGCGGGGGCGCGGGAGCCCCCACTCCGGGCCACGCCCCGTCCGGGACCCAGCGACCCGAGGCCGGGAGCGCTGGGGGCCGGCACCGCGGGCGGAGGGAGGAGGGGGGGAGAGGAGGGGATCGGGGGCGGGCCTGGGTCCGAGAGCTGGGGGCTGGGGAGGGGGCGGCCCTCGGCGAGGCGGGCCCTTTAAGGGGGTGTGGTCGGCGGAGGGGGGGGGAGCCAGCAAGACACAGAGGCGGCGGCGGCGGCGGCTCCGGGAGGCTCCGGCGGCGGCTCCGGCTCGCGCGGCTGGGACAAAGGGCGGCGGCGGGGCCGGGGCGGGGCGCGGCGGAGCGCGGCGGGGGGGCAGCGGCCCCGGGCGCCGTCCGGCGGTCCGTCCGGCGGTCCGGCGGTCCGTCCGTCCGCCCGCGGGCCCCCACGCGTGCGTGCACGTGGCCCGGCGTCCTCGGCCTCGGCCCCGGCCGCGGATGGCGGACAGCGGCCCGGCGGGCGGCGCGGCGGTGGCGGCCCCCGCGGGGGGCGGTCCGGGCCCCCGCGTCTACTTCCAGAGCCCCCCGGGGGCGGCGGGCGAGGCCGCAGCCGGGGCGGAGGACGAGGGCCCGGGGCGGCGCCAGGGCAAGGTCACAGTCAAGTATGACCGCAAGGAGCTGCGGAAGCGGCTCAACCTGGAGGAGTGGATCCTGGAGCAGCTCACCGGCCTGTACGATTGCCAGGTGAGCGGGCCGGGAGCCCGGGACCCCGAGACCCTCCCACCGCCTCCCTGGGACCCCCAGACCCTCCCTCCCGATGCCCGGGACCCGCCGGCCTGGGGATCCAGGCCTCTGAGACCTGTCCCCGACCCTCTAGATCCTCCACCACTGCCGCCTTGGGATCCTGTCCCGGGACCCCCGAGACCCTCCCCGCCGGCCTGAGGACCCGGGACCCCCTGCCCCCAGGCCCGCGCCGGCCACCTCTGGGCATCCTCACGCGCTCCCTGCCCAGCCCTGGAGCCGCCCTGCCCCTTAGCCCGGCACTCCTCAGGCCGGCGGGCGGAGCCCCCCACCCCTCTCCCTTGCTCCGTTCTGGGCCTCCCGGAGGTGTCTGGGCCTGCGGGCGGGGGCTCAGGGGGTCTCGGCCATTGTCTCTTCCTGCACCTCCCGCGTGATTTTTGGGTTGCTCACTGAGATGACTCAGGGGCCGCGGGTGCGGCTGGGCGGGAGCGCTGCCGGGGCTCTGGCCCTGGCATGCAGGCGCGCCGGGGCTCCTGCCTTCCCCCGCCCCCAGCAGCCCATTGTTTCTCTTTTCGAGGGTCCCAGGCTTCCCGGTGCCGACCTCTGACCCCTCCCACTCCGCACTTCCTCCTCCTCCTTTCCCCTCTCCAGCTGCTGCTTCCCAGGGAGGGGGCTGGGCTGGGGGGGAGCCCCCCTCTGCCTAGCCAGGCAGGAAGTTCATGGCAGGTGTTTGGGGGGGAAGAGGGGAGGAGTGAGAGGCAGCTGGCACCGCCTGTGCCCGAGGGGAGAATGGCCCTGCTTCTTGCTCCACCCCCGCCCCTGCCCTCTTCCTTATTTTTCCTGCCCCTTGCCTTCCCTGGCTTTGGGGTTCCCCGGCACTACTCATCTGGCACCCTTCCTCCTTTGGCACCGGATTGGCCCCATTGTGCCCGCTGGCAGGATGCTCCTGATTCTCTTCTGGCAGTCTGTCTCCCCTTCAGCCTGGTCTCTGTATCCCCGCAGCTGCTGCCCCCTGCCTTCCAAAAGAGGCGGGGTGGGGGGAAGGACCCCTGGCTTCTGGGGGGCCCCCAGGAGACATTCCACTTCTGCCTCCTAACTCAGTCCCTTCTCTGTCCCAGGAAGAAGAAATCCCTGAGCTGGAAATCGATGTAGATGAGCTTTTGGACATGGAGAGTGACAGCTCCCGGGCTGCCCGCGTCAAGGTGGGGGAAGCTAGATGCTTGGGGTTCTGTGTGGCCCAGAAGGTCCCCCAGGTGCAGAGCCCACTCTGGATAGGGGAGCCCAAGTTCAAATCCTGCTTCAGACATGACATTGACTAGCTGTATGACCCTGGGCAAGTCACTTAACCCTGATTGCCTCACAAAACAACTCTGGAGGGTTTGAGGTGGCCTATGCTCCCCCACAGCTCTAAACCTGAATCAGGCTCCTAAAGGGGTGTCCATTGTGGGGAGTCTGGGTTTCACTGGTGTGACTTTTTTCCACAGGAGCTGCTGGTTGACTGTTACAAACCCACTGAGGTAAGAGCCTGTGTGGAGGTGGGTGGGGCTCCCCCATCCTTGAGACTGTGTGCTGTAGTGAGAAGATGGTTCCTTTGACTTTACAGTCAGGACACCTGGGTCCAGAACCCAGATCCCCTCTGGTCTCCCCTAAGGTCCAGACCTCCATCCCAACTCTGCCTCTGTCTCCCACCAGGCCTTCATCTCTGACCTGCTAGACAAGATCCGAGGGATGCAGAAGCTAAGCACGCCCCAGAAGAAGTGAGGCCCCACCCCCCACCTTAGCCCCCTTGCCTGGGCCAAGAGGCAGGGGCTCCCCACCAGGACAATCGCTGCCCACCTCGTAGCAACAGCAATACTTGAGGGGGGGGCCCTGCTGCCTGGGCCTGGTGCCCCCCAGAGGGCCCCCCAAGCCCCTCTCCCTGCTCCCCCCTGAGTTTCCGTTTGGGGTTTTTTATTGTTATTAAGCTGAGGGACTTTTTGTGTTTTTATATCAACAGCTGTACAGGCCCTTGAATAAAGCCAGGACCTGCCTTTTGTGCATCCAAGCCTGGTCTGTGTGCTTAGGGGGTGGGATTCAGCATGTCCTCCAGCTGGGCACCCACAGAAGGGACCAGAGCGGGAAATGTGGTGCCAGCATTGAAGCACTGATCCTTCTCCCAGTCTTGACCCCTAGAGGCCTCCAGCCTTCCTCTTAAGGCCTCTGTTGCTGTGGTGACAGCCCAGAGCTCCATCCCCAGACTGGAGACAGACCTGGCTAAGGAGGCTGGGGATCAGAAGGCCGGAGGGAGGGGTGACTAGCGGTGTTGATGTCAGCTGGAAGGCATGTGCCCCCTTTCCGGCCCAGGCTTCCGGCCTGGGCTCAGCCACATGAGCACTGTGCCAACTTCTGCCACCCACTTAGGGCCCAAGGAATCAGCTATGGCTTTCCCTGCTTTTCTTGGCATGCCCCAGATCAGGCTTCTGCCCTCTAGGCCCTGATTGCCTTTGCCCCCTTGCCCACCCCACCCAGCCTAGGCCCTTTCAGCCCTGCCAGTTCCCTTGGCCTCTCACCCAGCACTCCTACCCAAGCCCCCTGGCGGGGAGGGAGCCTGAAGGCTGGGTTTCCAGTGCCTCCATGTGGTACAATATGGTACTGCAACCTGGAAAAGGAGGCCAGGGCCCTCAGGCTGGGGCTGCTGGAGGCCAGGGTTCCTGGGTTCTGTTCAGCCCAGTGGAAAGGCCTGCTGAGATGTCTGAGGCTGATTCCCTAAGGTCATACAGGTACAGAGCAGCAGCTGCCTGAGGGGGCCCAGCCCAGAGGCTGGGGGAAGAAAAGCAGGAGGCACACACCACCCTCCCTTTGGCTTTTTATTTCACTTTTTTTTAACAAAGTCTGGTCCCCAGTGAGAAGGACATCCTCCCTTCTCTTCCTCCCTCCCTCCCCAGCCCCTCCCCAGCCCCTCCACTACAGCTCAGGTCTACGTTCAATCTTCAGCAGCTCCACTTCAAACACCAGTGTGGCTCTACCTGGGAGGGCAGGAAGAACAGAAGGCTTCAGAGCACAGCAGAGGCCAAAAGCAGGCCTCCCTCCAGACTGGGGGGTGGGGGGGATTAGGTTACCTGGGATCTTCGGGGGGGCTCCTCGATCCCCATATCCTGTGGGGAAAAGGGAGAGGTACTTTGTGGTCCAGGACTTCCCTTTACTTCTGACCTGGCCTCCCATTTAGTCAGAACTACATGGGGTCCCGGAAAGTCAGTGTCTGTATTGGAGGGGGGACCCTCCTTCCTGATCAAAGTCCTCAGGCTAAGGTTCCCAATGCCCCACCCTAACCCAAGGACAGCTTTCAGCTAGGAAGGCCGACATGCAATGAGATAGCAGGCCAAAAGAGGGACCCCCAAAGGCAGCCAGAGCCAAGCAGCATAGGCAGTGGGAGGGAAAAACTGCCCCACACAAGCCCCTCCCTCGGTGGAGCTGGCAGTGCCTACTGTGTGCCAGCCCTCTTTCAAATTCCACAAGGGGCAAAGGCAAGAGATATGACCTTCATATCGCCCTTCCCTGCAAGAAGCACCAGGGAGAAGGTAAGCGCCACTAGAAGAGCTCTCTAGGTAGGCAGTATGACACCTTAGGTAGAGATGGGGACCTCCAGGCTAGTAGCTGGACCCAGCCACTTCCTCTCAGGGAACAGGGGCCGGGCCTGCGGACACCAGGCCACACGACCCGCTGATTCACTTTGGTTTCTTACCCAGCTCTGAAGGGATCACCAGCTTCCGTTTTTCCCCCTCACACATCCTGCAGGAAGGAGAGCACAGGCCTGAGCACAATAGTCAGGTGTACTGGGCCCAGCCTCCCACACTCCCACCTCCTCACACTTACCCAAGGAGCCCCTGGTCCCAGCCCTTGATGACCTGGCCTGTCCCCAAGGAGAAGACAAAGGGCTGGTCACGGTGGAGACTACTGTCAAATTCAGTGCCATCCTCCAGCCTCCCCTGCAAAGACAGAGGGGAACAGTAAGGAGGCCAGAGGGGAGAGGAGGCAGGCAAAGCTCCAATTCAGTCACACAAGGAAGGTGGGACCCCTCCCACCTCTCCAAGTGTCCTGCCTCCTCAGCCAAGCCTGCTCACCGTGTAATGGATGTGGAGCACGTCACCCTTTCGAGACTTGAGGGGGCAGTGGTCTACCCGCTTTTTGACTCCAATCTGGAGCTTTCGCTTCCCCTCCCCTGCCCTGGTGGGCAGGACACCCAGGCAGAGGGACAGGAAGACCAGAAGCCAGCTCAGCTGCATGACCCTGTGGGAACAAAGTCACCCCCAGGAGCAGGGGAGGGCAGAAGAGGTCACTCAGAGATGGGGGATTTTGCCCCCAAAGCCCCACAGGATCCCGGGCAAAGGGTAGAGACCAGCCTGGCGCCCACCACCCTTGTAGCTGAGCTTGCCCACCCTCCATCAGTGAGTTATCCCTTAAGGACCCCCCCCCCACCCCCCACTAGGCTTCCGGCAGCTACACTTACCTGTTCATCGGAAAGGGGGCTTGACCTTTGAGCCCAGCAGCCGGGGGAGGGGACGAGGGGAAGACACAGCAGCCGGGGGTCCTGCCCCAAAGCTGTCGACCCGGATCCCACCCCCCAATCCCGCTCATTCCCTGCCCTGATCCCTCGCCCTTCAATCTCCTCCCGTGCCCTTGGCAGCCTCCCCCTTCCTCAAGGTCCAGACCCTCTCCGGCTGCCCCCCTGTGGGCCCCACAGGCACCCCCCACTCTCGCCACACCCAAGCTCCTCCAGCCCAGCACACCCACACCTCTCCAACGGATGGGGGGCGCCCCCTGGGGACCCACACATCTTCCGGGGGCTCTGGAGAGCCCCTGTCCGAGGAGGTGACCCCCCAGGCCTGCCCCCCTCCGCCCCCAGGGGCGCCCCCCCAGCTCTGAGCCCTCGGGGGCCTGCGGGGCACCCACACGGGGCCCGGGTCGGGCGCCCGCTGGTCCCTTTCTACCCACACCACCTCTCCTGGGGGGGTCCGGGGCCGACCGCGGCCCCAGAACCGCCCTCCCAGGAGACCTCCCCGGCTCCCGGCGCCGGGGCTATCCCCCCGGCCGGCGGCCGGCCTGGGTGCCTGGGCCCCGCCCTTCAGGGGCTCTGCCCTGGGGGCAGATGCCCCGCCCACCTCCGCACTAGGGCCCGCCCCCTGGCCTATGGCCGAGCGTCTCTGAGGGACCAGCCCCGCCCCCAGGCTCAGGGCCCCACCCCCTGCAGGTCCCGGCCCCGCCCCCGGAGCACCAAGGTCCGTTAGCCCTGGCCCCGGCCCCTGACTCGGGGCCCCACCTCCTCCTTGGTCAGCTCCCGCCCCTTGGCTTGGGGCCCCGCCCCCTGTCGAATAAGACGCCGCCCCCTGCGGCATCACCCCGCCGGCAACGTCTCCGGGCCCCTCTCCCTGCTGCCCTTGCCCCTCGGCGACCCTTGGGGCCCCTTCCCAGTCCCCGTCCCCGCCCCGGGCTGCGGCCCCCCGCTCACCTCCTCACCGCGCCCCCGGAATCCTGACTAGAGCCACCGCCGCCAACACTGCGCACGCGCCGCCACCACGCCTTGACCGGGGCCACGCCGCCCTCCGTCATTGGTCTGGGCGGCTCGTGGCCCCGCCTCCCAGAACCATCCCCATCACGTGAGGTCGCGGGGGTCGGTGTAGCGGAGAAACCTGCGGACCGGTGCCGGAGGTGATGTCATTTCCTTTCCCCTATCCGCCGGCTGAGCGCGGGCTTCCCGGTCTTAGGGTTAAGAGCGACTTCCGAGTGGGCCACCCCTACTTCCGGCCGGGCGCAGGGCGAGTCGCGCCGGCTCCCGCTGCCTCAAGGGCTTCGGCGCCATTTTACCCTCACCCCTTCCCCACCCCTCGCGGACCCTGCCTCAATTTCCAGTCAGGCCCGGGTCTCAGCCTTCCCTGCCGCGGAGCCTCCTCCTGCCCCTGTGCAGGAGTGGGGCCCTGGTTTGGAGCCTAGGCCCTGGGGACCATGTGACCCTGGGTGACCCAGTGCCCTCCTTGCTGTGCCTCAGTTTCTCCGTCTGGAAGATGAACCCCTCCCCAACCCTGCAGGACCAGACGGGGTCCATGCCCGGCTCCCCACCTTCGGTCAAAGGGGGCTGGACACCCAGCTCCCCTCCCGGGGTCGGAGCTTCGGGGCTTGAGCCTGGCCAGCGGGGGTCAGGAGAGGGGTGAGGGGCGGGGGGGGGGGGGGCTGGGGGGCGGGTCAAGGCCAAGAGGGCAGAGACCCTCCCGTTGGTCTGTTTCCTGTCCCTCCCGTTCCCGGCTTGCCTCGGAAGGATGCTGGGCATGAGGGACCCACATCCCGCCCCTTCAGGGGGCCCCTGCTGTCTGGAGCTCCCTTTCTGATCTTTAGCTCGGGTTACACCTGGTTAGGGGCCCTGAGAGGAGGCCCCGCCCTTCCCGCTGCTACCTGGGGGCTCGAGAATGTTTGCTTGGGGAGGGAAGCTGTAAGGGGGGGAGGGGGAAGGAGAAGATGGAGCTTCCGAGACCAAGGCCCAGCCATGAGGCCCTCCAGAGTTTGGTGCCCCCCTGCCTCACTGCTCCTCCTGCTGCCATGGCCTTGGTCCTTCTCCCTTCTCACCTGAGAGCTGAGCTTGAGGACTGGCCCCTTACTAGCTGCCTTGTCATCTACTGGGAATGAGCCCTTTCCAGCCCATTTCCTTCTCTCTAACGGCCTGAAGTGGGTATGAAGTTTTGGGCCTGTTTCTTTTCACTCAGGGTGTGGGAAGGATTCACTAACAGAAAAACACCCGCTTGCAGATGTTCCACACTGAGGCATTGATGGGATCGCTTCTGGATGCCCCCCTCCCATGCCTCCCATACTGCACCAGGATGGTGTTAGGCTTGGCATAGTTCCCTCTGATGATACATCTCTACATAGAGACAAATCTAGAAAACGGCTCTTTTCATCTCTTTTATGAGGTTTGGGGGTCACACAATCCATGGACCAAAGCCAAGAACATCCTTGGTGGCTCTGGAGTCTCCCTACATTTCTTCATCCCATTGTCAATTGGCAGGGGAAGGCAGTGAGGAATTCAGTGACAAGGTGTTTGTCTGGGCAAGGGAGGGCATTAAATAAAGGAGAGTTGAATCCCTTTTACCCCAAACCAGTGGCCTCCCCTGCCCTGCCCTTCCCCTTCAGGCCCAGCAGCTCAGAGTGAGGGATCACTCCAAGAGCACTAGGGTTCCTTTGTAGCAGCAGCTTCCTCCCCAGCTGTAGCCATTGGTGCTATGACCCAACAAGGCTCCGAATCCCATCGAGGGGTCAGGAACCAAGAAAGGGATGTCCCATTGGAATCCAGGAAGGGCCGGGTCACCTTCGAAGCTTCTTGCATCTGAGATAGGGCAAGAAGGTCAAGCTCAAACAGGTAAATACATGCATCCTCCCCACCAGAGAGAGCCTGAACAAGGCCACTGTAAAGAGAGCCCTCTGGGCTCTGACCCTTCCAAGGGTAAATTGACCAAGCACAGAGAGTATTTTGTCTGCCTGTACAGCTTCCAACACAGAAATGGTTTAATAAATGCCTGTTGAATAGGACTGAAATCAGCCTGATGATGCTGTAGTCCAGGATCTTGGAAGAATAAGTGTGGAGTGAGTATGTGTATGTAGGGGGGTGCGGTGCCTATCTCTCCACACTAGAGGGGATGATAGAAAGGAATTACGACAGGGCTGGAAGCGGAGACAGTGGAGAGCTTGTTCAACTCATTTCACAGATGGGATAACAGACCTCTAAAAGCCAAGTGGCCCCACAGCCATATCCTCTGCTTCTCAGTGACTGTTGGCTGCTCCCTTTGGCTAGTTTTCACCCTCACCATAAGCGTTTCTCAGAGCCTCAGGAGTCACACTAGATGAACCCTAAGATTTCTTTGTGCTCCAGTTCACAATGTTCAGAGTATCTCAGCCCTTAATTTCTGCCCCTGCTTCGCTGACTTACACACAGCCAAGGATTGGCCAGGAGGCCTCTGAGGTGCCTTCCAACTCTGAGCTGGGGGGGGGGGGGTGTGTTGCCTGTTTGTAGGAATTAGCCTGTGCCTGTTCCTGCTCCTGGAAATACCTTCTTCATCAGACTTGCCCATTCTTTTCTTTGGCCTCCTCCTCCTCCTCCTCCTCCCCCTCTGACCTGGTCCTTCTACTCACCTGCAGGTGTCTGAGTTGAATTCTAGGCCCCGACCTTGGCAGCGCAGTAAGCTTCTGCGTCTGCAGCGGCAGGTGCAGGTGCGAGGATTGGGGCGCTGTCGTCTCTGGGCACATCTGGGACATTGGGGCTTGGGGCTGGCATCAACAAAAGGAAGCATTCCCAAGGTTAGCTTGAAGCCAAGAAATGAGCAGGAGTTGGGGGTAGGGGAGGGCTGAGGCAAGATCTCTAGGGGCATTAAGGCCAGACTTCCCAAGTCCTGAGGCAGGAGCAGGAACAGGGTAAAGGGGATGCCTAAAAAAGGCAGGGAGGTGGTGCAGAAGCCATAGATGGCTCTTCCCATGGCAGCTTTCTGACCCATGATATCACACAGAGGATATGCTATGTCTGCAGCCCACAGCATACCCCACAAAGGCCCTGTTCAGGAGCTAGTGCCCTAAGGGGGGACAGCCAGCAAGGAGCTCACCTGAGTGGCTTCACAAAAGTGTCGTTTTTTGGTCTGAAAAGCAGAAAGGGAGGGAGAGGATGTAGACCCTTGACACATCTCATGCTATCCCTCAACCCCACTCCCAGAGTCTTAGCTACCTGCCCCTCCCTCCTTTTTTTGGCCCCTTCTCCCCTGTCCCCTCCCCAGGTCCTCTCTACCTGCATTCACATTGGCTGTGCTCCACGAGGGACATCTCCCCTAGGTGACTGCTCAGGTATCTGATCATCAGTATCTGTCCTCAGAATGAAGAGTTGGGGAGACAAAAAGAGAAGTGGGGTGGGGAAGGGGAGATTCCACGACAGACCATGGACAGATGGGATTTTAAATCTGGAAGGGATCTCTGGTCATTTTAAGATGAAGAGACTGAGGCCCAGACATGGGAAATGACCCCCAGGTGACCTGTCCAAGGTCACCCAAGTAGCAGGAATGGCAGAGGTAGGATTCAAGGCTTATGTGCCTGGTTCCCAAGCCGGGGCACTCCACTATGCTAGTGAGCCATGAGGAGGGTGGAGGCCAGCAGAATCCAGTCAAGATGTAGTACCACTCTGAGCTTCCAGCAGGCCAACGTCCAGAGGCTGACATTGCCCATGGAATGGCCAGATGTTTTCTCTGACAGGGCCCCCACCGCTTCCCCCCACACACACCAGTACCTGCATTCGGACATGGCGCTGGCGAGTAGGCACACACTCCAGAGCCTCATCAGGGCAGCAGCCTCCGCAGCGCTGCAAGGTCACACAGCTAGGCACCAGCCTGTGGGCAACCTCGCCAGGGAACTCCAGGCTCAAGGGCACCAGCACCTCCCGGGGCTGGCATGAGACTCGACTGAACACCTCCAGCCAGGGAACCACTGGGGAAAAGAGAACTCCCTTTTCCTAAGCACTCTTCCAAAATGCCTCTCTTCCTTTGCCCAGGCCCTGTCCTGGTCTTTAGCCTTCCTGACACCTTACATAGATGCACAGCTCCAGCCCTCCCTAGATCTCAGACCCTAGAATTGCTGCGTTTCCTGGTCATAGACTCCCTCCTAAGCTTCCTCCTCTTACCTTTCTGTTGGTGGTGGGGCCCCTCTAGTGTGGAGCTGGAAATCTGTAGGGGAAACAAGACCTTTGCTTATATAATGGGACATGGGAACTGGAGTGGAGGGGCACCCACAGCCCAGTCCTAGAACCCTGCCAATTCCTGAGATCCTCAATGTTTCCTAGAGCTTCACCCCTTTTCTCTAGAAAAAAAGGGTTGTCACTTCTGTGACTCCTTCCCTGACCACCTTACCATAGTCACCTCTCCCTAGCCCCTCAGAAGAAATGCAAACCACGTTGGGCATTGTAAGTTATCTTTGTGTGTGGATCCAATTCAACTGAATGACTGATATAAGGAAAACAAGGCTGCTTCATCAGGGGTCAGAGGACCTGGGTCCAAACCTGGGTGGCAATTCTGGCCCTCAGTACCCACACCTGCAAGGAGGGAGGTGGACATGACAACCTCTGAGCTCTGTCCAGTGCTAAATTCAGACTCCTTCCAGCTGTTAATGACTGTCACAGGCTAGGCCCTGAGGCAAGTCTTCTGAGAAAATACACAGTAGACTTGGAAACCCTATTGTCTGAAAACTTAGCACAGAGTAATAACAAGTCATCTTCTGGGAGCTTTGGGCCCAGTGCCCTCGGTTTATGGGGTGAACTCTGGCACACAGAGAGCTGACTAGTCCAAGGTCACATAGGTAGCAAGTAGCCAACTACTTCATTTCTCACCCCACCCCCCTCGCCTAGCCCAGTCAATGGTAGGTGCTAGGGGATGGCTCCTCAAATTCCACTGAAAGAAGGACCAGACTGAGCCCACCTCCTGGGTCCAAATCCAGGCCTTTAATCTCGGCAAATACTGATGGTGCCCTCCCCATCCTGGGGGGCACTGCCTTCCCAGGTTCAGTCCCACAGTCAATATTTGCCGAGGCATCGATCGGTGATACATCAGCCCCGCTCCGTGTTCTCCAGCGGCCCCTCACTCGTGGGCCCTCTGCCCTCTGGCCGTTGTTGTCCAGCCAGACAGGGTCAGGGAGGGGCACGGTTGGCAAGAGGCCAGATCCTACCAGAAAGAAGAACGTGGTTCCCGCCCCGGGGCTAGCCCAGAGAAGAGGGTGCAAGAGGGAGGGGACCTGAGGGGGGGATAGCCCTCCCCCCAGCCAAGGCTGTCCGTGCCGGCAGAGGCGCCTGTCCCCCGCAACTGCCCTCTGCCGCCCCAGGACTGACTCTTGCGTGATGGATGCCCAGGGCAGCCCGGCGCTGGCACAGGCCTGGACCCACCCCACGAGGGCTCTCGGCCCGCGCCGTGGCCGCACTTCCTTCCGCCAACCTTGGAAGAGGGCAGCGGGGGCGCGGGGCACCTACCTGCGCCGCAGCTCCGGGGGGCAGTGGCGGCGGCAGCAGCAGCAGCAGAAGGGCGGCCAGCAGGAGGGACCTCATGGTGCCCGCGGGGCTCCCGCATCGTCCTAGCCTGGGGGTGGGGGCAGGCGCGAGGGGAGCCCCATGGCGGGGCCGCGGGGCGCAAGCGGCGGCGCGGTGCCCGATGAGGCAGCGGCAGCGGGGACACGGGCGGCCGGGGCTGCGGGGGGCCGAGCCCGGGAGGCTCATGTGACCCAGACACGCGCTCCCCCCCCCCCACCGCGGCCCGAGGGGGAGGGGCCGCCCGAGGAGGGGGTAAGGGGGAGGGGGCAGCGGGGGCGGGCAACCCGCACCCCCAGCCCGGGCCGCTCCCCCTGGGGCTGCACACGCCCCCTCCCTCCCTCCCTCCCTCCCGCCCTGCTGGCTCGGCCTGGGTGGACAGCGCTCGCTCGCGCCTAGGGCTACCGCACACGTGGGAGGGAGGAAGCCGAGAGGGCTCTGGACACCCGAAGAGCCAGGGCCCTGAGTCGGACCCTGGCCGAAGGCAAGGCTCGGGAAGACCGGAGGCGCGAGGGAAAAGTCAGACACCTACAGACAATGGCTTTATTGCACACGGGCAGCAAGGGTCCAGAGGGGCACCGAGCCCCGACCACCTCAGCCGCCCCTCTGGGGCCGGAGAGGGAAGAAGGGTCACAGGTCATTTCCCGGGGTGCGGCTGGAGGCTCTGGGGCTTCTGCAACCTCTCTTCCTGGAGCCTGGCGCTGTTCGCCCTGGAGGGGAAAGGCTGAGGTGACCCCAGGAGCAGGGGGAGGGCTCAGGGGCAAGCAGAGGAGAGCCCGGCCTTGAGAAAGGGGCTCCCCATCGTTCCTCCAGACGTGCCTTCGCTCAGCTCTTTCCGAGGCCGCAGTGTGCCCGTTCCCCCTTCTTCTGCTAAATTCTACCGCCCTGTTCTGGGGAGCCCAGGCTTAGTGACTTTCCCCCGGGAAGCCTATCCCCCTTGTCCATGCCTCCCCCACTCTGGCCCTCCCGAAGCTCCTGGCTTTGAGATATATAACACCGTTTACAAGGAGACCCTCCTGGGAGGGGCAGCGGCTTTGTCCGTCTTCAAGTTTGTATCGGTCCCCCGCGGCCACAGGGCTCTGCGCCTAGGGCGCAAGGATTCCCCAGGGTCTGTGGGCACGACCCTCCCGCCCGGGCTCCTCGGAGGAGGAGGGGGCAGAGACCTGGCCCTAGCTCTGCTCTCATTGTAGAACGCCATGATAAGTCGGTCTTTCTCATCCATGAAGCTCCGGTGGACCTTCTCCAGCTTCCTGCAGGAGGAACAAGGGCACGTGTGGGCTTCTCCTCCGAGGCTGTCACCCCCCTGGGCTCCTCCCGCTGGCGGAGGGCAGGTTACCTGAAGGCAATGTAGTGCACTACCATGCTGCCCAGCATCAGCAGGAGGCAGTACCCCAGAACCCGATGGTTTTGTCTCTGCTGCCTCTGCTGAGCCCCACGATAGTCCTCGGGGCGCACCCTGTGGAACTGGGCCCAGTACCGGGCATCCGCCGAGGACCAGGAGCTATAAGGGAACGGGCACAGCCAAGAAGGAATCCTTGGGGGCTGGGAGGAGAGCCGGAGGTTGTGGTGGGAACAGGATGGTGGCACATGGCCAGGGAAGCAGGGACATACAGACAGTGGAGGGCTGGGACCTGGGGAGTCTGGCCTTCACCTGGAGGCAGAGGCAGCGCGGTGGCTCTGGGAGGGAGCCTGGGAGGTGTGATGGGAAGGTGGCATGGAGCCTCGAAGGTGCAGCTGGCTGTCATAGTCTCGGCGGCTGGATTCCTTGCTCAAAACCCGGTAGGCTTCGTTCAACTCCACAAACCGATTGTGGAGAGCCGGGTTCTTCGGGTCCCGGTCAGGGTGCAGCTAGGGGTAGGGGTGGGGAGGAGAACTGGGAGGGGAGTCCTCCCAGCCTCTCCCACTCCTCCCTTAAGCCTCTCTCTCCCCATAAATCCTTCACAATACCTTCTAATCCCAGCACAAACTCAGTGCCATATTTGGGGGGCTTAGGGAGTGGAATAATGCCTGTCTCCAGCCATCTTTTCCATTAGCCTAGCAGTCCTCCATGCAGCCTCCCTAGAGTTCCCCCAGGCTAGGGGGCTCTTCCCCCCATCCAGTGTTCCCAGTGGTACACTTCTCTGATGAATGAACTTGGTAATTCTGTGTATCACAGTGATGTGGAGACTGTAAGCTCCATGAGGGGAGGTTATTGGTCTTGGCTAAACTTTGTGGCTCCCCTGTATGTGGTTCAGTAGGGGCCTAATAAATGTTTGAAAGAGTGAAAGAATGACTGAATTTTGTAGGACAAAGGGGATGGAAATGGCACAAAGATTGCTTTCCCCCCAGCCTTCTGGGTATCCCTAATGAGGCCCCTGCACTTACCACATGCCCCAACCTAGCTCCAGGCCCAGACATTTCTCAACCAAAAAGGCAGGACAGCGAAGGATATTCCAGGTTACTCCCATCCTCTGTCTTTCTTTGTCCCCCTACAGTCTTCTCTAAGACCCCAGAATCCCACTGATCCTGAGGGCCAGGCCTGCCCATGGCACTCCTTCCCACTCATTAGAGGTTCTGGGACAGACAAGGAAGGCCCCTGCCCAACCTCCCCCAAACCTCATAATGCTTAGCAAAACTCTTCCGGGGTCTTGAGCCCCCCCAATGTCCAGGACTTCAAGCAGAGGACAGCCTCCACACTCCCTGCTTTCCCAGGGCCCACTGGAGCTAAGGTTCCTGGAATATTTGCCCACACCAAGTCCATGACCTGTCCAAGATCACAGAGCTCACAAGAGACACAACTGAGGTCTTTTGACCCCAAGCCCAAGGCTCCTTCCCCTACATAGTACTTGGAAAGAGTTGGAGGGTGAGGCAATGGGGGTGGGGTGGCAATGACAGCTTCTCTGGCCAGCCCTCAGCACCTCCCTCCTTCCCCTGATCCCAAAGCTCCCACTGAAGCTTCCTGGCCCAGACACACCTCTTTGGATTTGGCAAAAAAAGCCCGTTTGATGTCCTTCATGCTGGCATCTGGACAAATCCCCAGGAGTTCATAATAGTTGCTTTGTCTTGCCCTGCACAGAAGAGGGGGGACTGGATAGCTCTGGGAGTCCCCAGAATAATGGGATCATACCCAGTCACCCCAGAGATGGGCAGGGGCTGGGGAGACAGAGGGGCCCTAAGCAGATCAAGCCAGCCTCCCATATAAGAGATCTCAGAACCAACACCCTTGTTTTAGAGATGGGGAAATGGAGGTTCAGAAAGGGGACTCGAACCCAGGTCCTCTGAGTCCCAAATCCTGGGCTCTCTGTGGAGCACAGAATGTGGGAGCTGGGAGGGGCCACAGAAGAGAAGGCCCCCCAGCCAGTCTCAAAGAGGCCTTTACTACTGAAAAGGGATGGCCTGGAGACCATGTGGTCCAACCCCCTTATGATACAAAGAGGGCAATGGCCCTGGAGAACCCAAGGTCGAAGACAGGACCAGGGCCAGGGTCTCTCCCTCTCCTGCCCAGACTCACCTCAGGCAGAGAGTGGAGCTGAGGGACCTGGCAGAAGGAGGGCATCGGGAGCACAGCTGGCAGAACCGAGGGAGCAGGCAAAGGAGGGGCATTTCTGTGCCTGGGGGGAGATGGGCAGGGCACAGAGAAGTCACCCAGGCTGGCACTTGGCTAGACTGTCTCTAACCTCCTCCCTTGGGTGGGCTAGGAATCTCTGGCAGTGGGGACAACCTTGGGTGGGTTTCCTGAGAGTGGGGTTGGGGGGGGGCTTCTGTCACTGGGGACCCTGGGAGTTTGTTTTCCATTGGGGGACACTGACGGGGTCTCTGGTGCTGGGAAATACTGAGGGCATGACATTGGGGGATCTGGGGGAAGGGAACAAAAGCATTTACTGAGCACCTACTATGTGCCAGCCCTGTGCTAAGCACCTCACAAACAGCATCTCATTTGATGTTGGTGTGTCATGATTCCTCTTTGACAGTTGAGAAAACACAGGTGAGGGGACTTGCCAGGGCTCCCACAGCCAGCAAAGGTCTCCAGCCTCATGGTGCTGCTCTATTCACCACCTCGGTCAGGCACCAGGGGTCTCTGACGCTGGGGACACTGGGGACATTGGGGGTCTCTGATAATGGGGACACTGGGGGCCTGACATTGGGGACATTTGGGGTCTCTGACAATGGGGACACTGGGGGTCTCTGACACTGGGGACATTGGGGGTCTCTGACACTGGGGACATTGGGGGTCTCTGACACTGGGAGCATTGGGAGTCTCTGACATTGAGGACACTGAGGGTCTCTGACAACGGTGACACTGTGGGTCTCTGATGCTGGGGGTCTAACATTGGGGCTATTGGGGACACTGAGGGTCTCTGAAAATGGGGACACTGAGGGTCTCTGACACTGGGGGTCTCTGACTCTGGGAGTCTGACATTGGGGGCATTGGGGGTCTCTGACATTGGGGACACTGGGAATCTCTGACTCTGGGGACATTTGGGGTCTCTGACAATGGGGACACTGGGGGTCTCTGATGCTGGGGACACTGAGGGTCTCTGACATTGGGGACACTGGGGATCTCTGACACTGGGGATGTTGGGGGTCTCTGATGCTGGGGTTCTAACATTGGGGACATTGGGGACACAGGGTCTCTCACATTGGGGATATTGTGGGACACTGGGGGTCTCTAACAATGGGGACACTGAGGGTCTCTGACAACAGGGAGACTGAGGGTCTCTGACATTAGGGATATTGGAGGACACTGGGGGTCTCTAACAATGGGGACACTGGGGGTCTCTGACATTGGGGATATTGGGAGACACTGGGGGTCTCTAACAATGGGGACACTGGGAGTCTCTGACAATGGGGACACTGGGGGGGTCTTTGATGCTGGGGACATTGGGGGTCTCTGATGCTGGGGGGAGTTGGGGGTGGGGAAGGAGAGACTGGCTGGAGAAAGGGGATCTGCCTGCGGGGGCGTGCTGGCCGAGGGGCAGATTCTCACACCTTGGAGGGGAAACTGAGGCAGAAGAAGTCTCCCCCACAACCTTCCCCAACGCGGGGAAGAGGCCCCGCGTCCGGGCTCCGCAAACAATGCCGGCTTCCCCCCCCCGCCCCACAACCTTGATTTCAGGGGAGGGGCCGGGACTCTAAGCCCCGCCCCCACTCACCGCCTTGGCCCCCACCCCCCCACCCCCCACGTCCGCCGGACACTCACGGGAGCTCCTGAGCCAGACGCCCGCGCCGCCATTTCCTTCTCCCTCTTAGGCCACGCCTCTTAGCCACCCCAGGACTTTACAATTGGCCCGCGCTGCTCCTAGCCCCGCCCACCGAGCCCACAGAAACGGTTGACGTCGCCCCACCCACCACCCGTCCTCAGCTGCTCCCATTGGCCCTAGCGCTCTTAGGCCCGCCCATCAAGCGGCGGAGGCCAAAGGAGCGGGACCGGGCGTTAGTGGAGTCCCTCCCCCGTCCCCGCCCCGTTCCTCCTTGCCCTCAATGAGTGGGGTGTGTCTTGGGGAGGGGGCGGCCAGGAGGGAGCAGGTTTCTCAAAGCCCATCTCACTCTCCCACTTGTTTTAGGAGGAGGGAACTGAGGCCCAAGGAGGTCAAGTGACCTGTCCAGGGTCACCTAAGGACCCCACCCTGTCCCCCCAGTACGCCCAGGCGGGAGAGCCTGCGGACAGCCCTGCCTGCGCGTGTCCTGCCCCAGTCCCCTCAGGCTCCCGGAAGGGCCTGCTTCGTGCCTCAGTTTCCCGAGCTGTGAAATGAGGGCGCCGGATGAAGCAGGGATTCTTAGCCCGGGTCTAAGGAGGTTTTTTTAATAGCTTGATAAGATTTCAGTAGAAGTCGTTCCTCGTTGCTGTTCTAAGCGTGTGCTGAGGGGGGTCCGCGGGCGCTCCGGGGGCCGTCCCGCGGACCGTCCCGCCTCCCTGTCCAGCCGTCCCGCCGGTCTGCTGCAGGGCCTCTCCTCAGGCTGGCCGGACCCGGACCAGGTTGTAGAGCAGGATGGCGCCCTTGGCCGAGGGGCAGAGCTCGCCCCAGGCCTCCGATTCCTCCTGCAGGCGTCCGACCCTCTGCGCAGAAAGACAGGCTTGGAAGCGGCTCCCGCGGCCGTCCCGGCCGGCCTGGCCTCTTCCATGCCAGCCGCTGGAGGGGCCGCCGAGATCCTCTGTCCATCCACCGCTCCATCTGCCCTCCCTCCCTGCCCAGAGTCCCCTCGCCAGCATGCCCGGCAGGGAGCCATGCGGCTGTGCTTGGAGACCCAGGGAGGGGCGGCCTGCGGCTCCTCAGGCAGTCTGGGCAGTCTGGGCAGCCTCGAGCCCATCGCTCCCAAGCCCTGAGCACTCTAGTCCTCTACCACCTGCCGGCCTTCACGGAGGAGATGGCCCAGCCGTCCCCTGCTCTGTGAACGGGAGCTCCTTCCCCACGTGGGTCACCCTCCTCCAGACGGGCTCCCTTTTGTCAATGCTGTCCTAAAATGCCATCTTCCTGTGTATTCTCTGATAAGCAGGCTAAGCCAGAGGGAGCTCCTGGGGCTGCCCCAGACTCTCCCGGAGCTGGCCATCCACTCAAACCCTAGGACCTTTGACACAGAAACTAGCATAGTCTTTACCCAGCCCTGGGGCTTAAGACATCTCTGGTTCAGATTCAGGATTGCCCATTTACCCCCTCTAAAGTTTCACCTGGGCCTGGGAACATTTTAAAACATTCTTGCTTTCTGCCCATGTGATTTGGGGCAAACCCTCTCTCTTCCAAATCTCAGCCCCAGCCCTGGCTTACTATCGCCCATCCTGCCCGACCTTTCGCTTACTCCCAGCATCAGCCAAGGACCCAGGCATCCTGCCTCCCAGCTCTCACCTGTGTTTCCATGAAGATGATGCCGGTGGACTCATGAGCTTCTGGTCCTCCAGTCAGATAGAGGGTCCTCACCTGCTCAGAGCTCAGGCTACAGCTAAAGAACAGGGGAGACCCACTCTGGCCAGGGGCCCAGATCTTGGTTCCCTAAACCCAGGCCTACAGGCCTCTCTTAGAAGACCAAGAACAAGGTGGTGGGAAATGAACCCTTCTGTGCTTCTGCCCCCCAGGATCTTCAAGCTTTCCCTTGAAGAGTGAGATCTGGCTGATTGCCCAAGAAATCCCAGGCCACATTTTTAAATGTTTGTGCCCTGGTTCCCTCCCTAGTTTACCTACTCCTAATTCTGATTCTGTCTCCCAGAAGAAGGAAGCACTGTCTCCCAGAGGATGCCCAATTACCTGACATAGAATTCAGCACTGGCCCTTCCTGCACTGGTCTCGTTCCGGGCAATGCCCAGAAGGAGGGGACGACTCAAAGTTGACAATGGCACATTCACCTGGTGGGGATGGTCAGAGGTCAGGGGACATTACCTCAGCTTCTGCTTTCCCTGCCTTCCACATCCCCCCAACCTTGGGCTCAGGCCCCTCACCTCATCTCGGATCTCCTGCAGGATGGAGGAGAACAGCTCTGGAACCACCAGGTCCTCAGGCAGATCCTTGTGCTGGAGTGTCTCCCCAGGAAACAGGGCCTACAAGGAGGTAGCCTCAGGTCGCTCCCCTCCCCAGGGTAGCCTAGCCTTTCAGGCTCCAAGAAGACTTGCCAGGTGGACCAGCCTGGCTCTAGTCCCTTCATCCCAGCCCCACTGAAGCACATCAGACTGGGAAAGGAAGAGAAAGGGCAATGCGCTGACCAGAAAAGAGTCAAGCTCTTGGGACCAGGAGACCTGGGGCTCCAGGCCTGGCTGACTTTGGGTTCTACATCCCCTTCCTTTACAAATAACTCCCTCATCAGCCATTGGTTCCAGGCCACAGAGAGTCAAAGGGATAGAGGATGACCCTGGAATTTCCTGGTTGAAGGAGCTCTCTCAAGCAATGCAAGCATCACCTTCTCTGCCACTAAGAGTCTCAGAGAGCTGCCATGACCTGCCCAGGACCACACAGCCACAAGGGCTCTTCTCTACTCAGACCTCAGCTCTTTAGTCATTGACTCATCAAATAAAGAAGAAAAATCATCAGTTCAGCAAAATGAATCAATATATGAACATATTGGATGATGGATGCCATGTTCCATACCCATGGTCCAGCACCTCTGCAAAGGGCTGATCATGATCAAGGTGACCATGCCTGAGGTTGGCCTGCCTGATGTCTCCTCTGTCTTCACTCCCCCTGTCCCTGCTGCCTGCATACCTCCCTGGGGGCTGCCATCCTTCCAGAACCCTCCTAGGATCCCCCCAACCCTGCGTAGATGATCCTAGATCTCTCCTCCATTCTCCACTGAACATATTCTTCTCCCCTGCTTCGAACCTCATCACTCGCCCCAGCCTCTCTCCAGCCCTCCCATCCCTTATTGGACATGTCCCTTAGGAAGCCAATGCAACATGTCCAAAATGGAATTCATCACTCCTCCAGACCTAGCCCTTTTCCCAACTTCTAGCACTTAGTATAATACCTAGCAAACAGTAGGTGTTTAAGAAATGTTTGTCAGGGGGCAGCTAGGTGGCACAGTGAAAAGAACACCAGCCCTGGAGTCAAATCCGACCTTAGACACTTAACACAAAAACTAGCCGTGTGACTTTGGGTAAGTCACTTCACCTCAATTGCCCCTCCAAAAAAAAAAAAGCCAGAGAACTTTATATGGGGCGGCTAGGTGGTGCAGTGAGTAAGAGCGCTGGCCCTGGAGTCAGGAGGACCTGGGATCAGTTCTGGTCTCAGAAAATGAGCACCCACACATAAAAAATAACTAGCAGTGTAACCTTGAGCAAGTTACTTAACCCCAATTGCTTTTAAAAAAAAAAAAGAAAGAAAGAAAGAAAGAAAGAAAGAAAGAAAGAAAGAAAGAAAGAAAGAAAGAAAGAAAGAAATACTTGTCAGGGGCAGCTAGCTTGCACAGTGAATAGAGTACTGCCCCTGGTGTCAGGACGACCTGAGTTCAAATCTACCTCAAATATTATCTGTGAGACCCTGGGTAAGTCATTTAATCTGCCTGCCTCAGTTTCCTCAATGGTAAAACTTCTAGTTCCTGTCTTGCTTGAGCCAGTGGTTGTCTGTCTGACTCTTCAGGGCGTAGGTCCTCACCTGAGGCTCAGGGTGCCCCCCTGGCACATCTATCAGCCCAGGGGCCTCAGCCACCCTCAGAGACCGGCGTAGAAAGACCAGGAAGCCATCTGAAGTGCCCAGCATAGCACCCACTCCCAGTGGGTCTGCCAAGTATGCCTGGGCATCTCCCCAGTCCGCTTTCCCCTGGCATCGAAGCCTGCCTGCCGAACTAGCCCAGTTGGTGCCTAGGAAGTCCTGGTAGGAGGTAAGGCCCATCCGCAGTGTCAGGCAGGGCCCACCAGGGTCAGGGGGCCCCAGCACAGCAGAATGCAGTCGAAACTTGGGGGCATTGAAGAGCCAGGGCTGGGCCTGCCGGCGGGCATTCCAAGCAGCAATGATGGAGTCCTCCCCTCCAGGCAGCGGGTGCCTGTCATAAGCGGGGCTCAACTCTGCCCGCACCTGCTCTTCAGCCAGCCCGCCTGGCGGGCACTGGACAAGCAGAGAGACCTCGGGATCCATAGCATGGAGGGCACAAGGCTGGAGGTGGGGGACGCCAGGTCTGGAAGAGGGAGATGGGGCAGAGTTACCACCACCCTGCGGGGCATCTCCTGCCAACCCCTAGCCTCTTGTGGTGTTCCCAATGCTCCCGCCCCAGCCCAGCACTGACTCTGTGGGCAGCTCCGAGCCGTGGCAGCTGCTGCTGCCCCTCCTGCCCCTCCTTCTGCTGCCCCTCCTCCTGCCACTGCTGCCCTTTCTGCCCCTCCTGCCCCTCCTGCCCCTCCTGCCCCTCCTGCTGCAGCCCCTCCTCCCCCAGCCACTTCCGGCCTCCAGCCCAGCTGGGTCTGACTCCTCCCCTCCCTTAACGAAAGCGGAAGGAGAGTCTCACTCCCTGTGTCCCCACCTCTCTCATTGGCCCGCTCTCTGCCCGGATCCGGTAGGCAAACACCTGGCAGGGGCTGGTGAGGATCAGCTACTTCTAGATTTCTGGGGCCCTTAGGGGTCATCTATTCCATCCCCCTCTCTTTGTAAGTGGGGAAACAGGCCCTCAGGGGCGCCGGGCTTTGCCCAAGGTCAGACAGGAGGGAGGCAGCTGGGTTCAGAAGCTGCTTCCTCTGTCCCCCACTGTTGGGCTTGGCCCTGCTGCCTTTCTGATCCCTGGGGTCTCTGCCCTGCCCAGGGCTCCACCACTGAGCCCCCCAACACATCTGGGGCACAGTGAGAAAGGGGGAGGGCAGCCCCCCATCTCTCCCTTCCATCCTGGCATCGGGTAGAGCTGAAATGGCCTTGGATTGGGAATCTTGGACTCAGTCTCTCACTCTTGGCTGTGCCCCAAATGACCTCTGTGGCTTTGGACAACTTCCTTTCACTTTCTGGGCCTGTTTCCTGTTCTGTAAGATGGGGTAGGCAAACCAAGTGATATCTGAATTTCATAGCTCTGAATCCTATGTTCCTAGGTTCCTGGGGGAGAGGAGCATGAACCCCCCTGGGGGACGGGCCTCCCAGCAAGCTGGGCCCAGGAGAAGGAGGACCCGGAGACCCCGAGAACAAGTGAGAACCCATGGGCTGCGCTGGAGGGCCAGCCCAGGCAGCTGAACTGAGAGGAGCAGTTGGAAGGGGTGATTTCTCTGCCCTGTTTTTTGCAGGGTAGATTCTCAGAGCCGGAGCAGCTGGCCCAACAGACCTGCCTTAAGGGTCCTTCCAGTTCAAGAACTGATGGGTTATACCCTCCCCAGCTCTGGGGCACACAGGGGGGCCTTTCCACGGTTACTGCTGCCCAGCAGATTTTGTGGGGATCAGAAGGGGTTAGGCACCTTTGGTGGGAAAGGGACAGACCTTGTTGGCCTTTGGGCTGTTTCAGGACCAGGATGTCTGGCTGTCCAAGGCTCTGTCCTATGCCCTTCGTCATGGGGCCATTAAGATGGGGCTGCCTATGGGCTCAGGTAAGCAGGAGCATGAGGAGGCCATGGGTCAAGGAAGGCCCAGGAAGTGGGGGGTCCCCTACCAGCTGTCAATGGAGAGGAATCCATTAGACTATAAGCTTCCAGATTTATCTTCATACCTCCCACCAGGTGGCAAGGTCCAGACTAGGAGTCAAGATGTCCATTCAGAGTCTTCCTTTAGACATTGTGTGACTCTGGGCAAGTCACTGGCCTCAGTTTCCTCCTCTGCAAAATGGGCACAATGCCAGTACCCATCCCCAGGGCTGCTTGGAGGCTGTGCTCTATGGAATGTTAGTGTTAGTGAGTACAAAGGAGTAGGAGCCTCGGAGAGGCCTGCTCACTCACACTGACTCCTTAGGATCTAAGCGCTGGACCAGAGCATTGCCCCAGGCCTGCTCTGGACACCCCCCCATCGGCCCCCCTCCAGGCCAGTGAGGAGGGGTGAGCCACTGAGCATTCATTAGACGCCTTCTCTGTACCCACGGGGCTCAGCTCTGACCACAAGCAGGACTTGCATCATTTGCTTGCAGATGGCTTTGTGCCCTTGGATGCCCTCTTGCAGCTGCCCCAGTTCCATGGCTTCTCCTTGGCGGACATCCACCGTGTGGTGGAGACCAATGCAAAGCAGCGGTTTGCCTTGCGCCCCGGGCCCCCGGACTCCTGTGGCTCCATTCGAGCCAACCAGGGTCATTCCCTACAGGTAGATGCCCAGTCTTGGGTGTGTGTGTGTATGTGTGTGTACGTATATCTCCGTATGTGTGTACATGTGTGTGTGTGAGTACACACATGTGCATATGCATGTGTATATGTGTATATGCATGTGTCTGTGTGTACGTGTGTGAGTGCATATGTGTATGTGTGTGGTCTGTGTATGCATGTGTGTGCGTGCACATGAGTATGTCGTGTATAAGGGGTGGATTGGATGACGGGCAGGGGAAGAGGGGAGATGGAGCAAAGGGGCAGGAGACGGCCGGGGTGGAGGGGGTGGGGACACAATCTGCCTAGGATGGAGGCCTGAGGAGAGGCCGCTGTCCCACCTTCCGGCTCAGGAGTCAGGAGGGCCAGGTTGATGCTTCTTATATGTGTGACCCTGGGCACTCACTCACTCTCTGTGCCTCAGTCTTCTCCCCTACATAGACAGGAGGTTGGACTCTGTGGGCTCCCAGGCCTCCTTTAGCTCTGTATCCCAGCTCAGAGACTCCCTGTATGAAGCTGGCAAAGCCACTCTGCCTCAGTTTCCTTATCTGTAAAGTGGTGGCAGGAATCCCCACACTATGTATTTCCCAGGACTGTTTCAAGTAAAGTGCTCTAAGATGGTAGTTATATTAATATTAGGGGGAATAAGGAAATGACCCCTTCCTTGTTCCTCATGGCAGGTGACCGACCTGGAGCTGACACCCCTAAGAAACCCCCAAGACCTGCCCCCCATTCTGGTCCATGGGACGTACCGGCACCACTGGCCCTCCATCCGGCAGGAGGGTCTGTCTCGTTGTGGGAGAACCCACATCCACCTGTCCCCTGGCCTGCCTGGGGACCCCCAGGTCCTCAGTGGTTAGTAGACTGCACCTTGGCCCCTTTCCAGAGCGTTGGGAGGCTCCCCTGGTGCTTGGGTGCCACCCGTGACTCTGTCCCTTAGGCATGCGGCAGGACTGTGAGGTGGCTGTGCTCATCGATGGGCCCTTGGCCCTGGCTGGTAAGTCTTGCTGTCCAGGAGCAGGGTGGAGGGGAAGGAAGGTGGACACAGCCTGAAGTCTGGCCCTCCCCACAGAGGGTATCCTGTTCTTCCGTTCAGCCAATGGGGTGATCTTGACTCCAGGTGATGCCAGGGGTTTCTTGCCGCCCAGGTACTTCAAAGAAGCCTTGCAGCTGGGCTTACCAAGTGAGTACCCTCCCTGGGGGCTCCCAGGCCCCCAAGGCCGGCTCTGAAGGTGGGCAGCTGCCTCTTGGCCTCAGGCCGCCCTCTCCCTTTCCCCACCATGGCACCATCTCCTCTCTCCCCTTATCCCAACCTTTTCTCCGTCGCAGGGAGGCCTCTTTCTCTGGCTGAAGAGGAGACAGAGGATCAGAGCCATCGCCAGAGTGCCTCCACCAACAGCTGAAGAAAGCATGGGGAGTGTCCAACTATGAAGTATTTATTTATAAAAGACAAATAAAAACTAATAAAGAAAACAAATCTCCTTTTTCTGGCTGTGCCCAAGCATCTTTGCAGGCCTAAGTCCAAAGATCGCCCTGCAATGTGGCAGGCAGAAGGCAGTGGGGCCCTGGGGGCCTCACTCAGCTCCAGAGGACAGTGCTGATGTCCTGGGCAGGTGTGAGCAGCCCCTGGCTGACCCCTGGTGGGGGAGGCCATTCTCCCACACAAAGTAAGTGGGGAGCCCTGGGGAGGAGCAAGACACAAGGCAAGGCCTGGGACCCTTCCAGGAGGGTGCAGGGGTGCTGGCCGCAGCGGGCATACCTGTGTGTGTGTTGGGGAGAGGGTGAATGGAGCGAGGGGAAGCTTTTGTGAAAGAGCCAGGCCTTGCTTGGAGACAGTGGGAGCACAGAGGAGACCCTTGAGGGTCTCAGAAGGCTTCGTGGCCCCCAGTAAGCTGTAGGAAGAGGTCCTCGTCCAGCTCCTCACCGCGAGCACGCTCCCGAGTGGACAAGAAGATATAACCACCAATGTATTCATGCAGGACTCGGCAGCCGGCCGACACGCAGCTGAAGGCCACATTGATGTGCTCGTCAAATTCGATGGCCACCTGTAGACAGACCACGCGTGTGACAGAGCAGAGAGCACAAGGTGGCAGCCCCGAGCGACCCCTCTGTCCCTCAGCCCTCCCACCTGGCGGATGTCCCAGTTGACATTCCACTGGCGCATGTTACTGAACCGCCAAGTCTTCATGACGTCACCCATGGCCAGGTCTAGGCGGATCAGGCGATTGTTGGCGATGCCCAGGATCTCGTCCTTCCTGCTGCCCTTAAACCTGGGAGTGTGGGGAGGAAGGAGGGAGGGAGCTCTCTCAGCACCTGGCTGGAGGAGGCGGAGAAGGCCAAGTGGGACAGAATCACAGACCCTCCGAGCTCGAGACGCCTTGGCATCTGGCCCCACCTGTATCACACTAAGAATCACCTCTGTGACCAACGGTTGTCTGGTGTCTGCTTGAAGGCCTCCAGGGATGGGGAGCTCACTACCTCCCAGACAGTAAGGCCACTTTCAGATAACTCAGTTGGAAGTCTCCTGTGCTCCATGTCCCACACTGAGCCCAAATCTGCCTTTTGCAGTTTCCCCATTTTGTCCTTGGCTTTTCCCTCTCACCCCTCCTTCCCTAGCAAGTATGTGAAGGCAGGGGGCAATCCCTTCACCCCCAGGCTTCTCCAGACTCCACTCCCCCAGTTCCTTCAGCTGATCTCTAAGGCCCTTCATTCTAATTCATCCCCTTTGGACATCCTCTACTTGATCCAAGTTCTTCCTAAAGTGTGGTGCCCAGAACTGATCAGGACAGATAACGCTGGCCCCACACCCTTCAGAGTCCTGGTTATTCTCCCTAGGATCCCGTAAGTTTTACTAGAGCACCACTATCGAGTTGTATTGAGTTTGCAAACCTCTGAGACGCCCAGATCTTTTTCTCATATCAACTGTCCCTTCAGATGAGCCCATGCCACTGAACCCAGAGAGTGAGAGTTGCAGGTCTTGGAGAGGGCACCCAGTGCCCACTCAGAACGCACCCCAAGCACTTGGAGACCTTTGGGAGCAGAGCAAACTTGGCCCAGGAACCACCTGCTTAGAGCCTCTTGGAGAAGAGGCAGCCAGTGGCTGGAGGGTACCTGACGATGAAGTAGGAGATGCCGAAGTCAGGCAGGGACTGCCAGGCCTGGATGAATCGGAGCTTGGCCTCTGACAGAGAGAGCTGGGCCACATTCTGGTGTGCCTCCAGGATTCGGGGGGTCAGCTGTTAGGGGTGAAGTCACTTGAGAGCTAGAAGAGGCCTTAGAGGGCACAATGTACAATCCCCTTGTTTTACTGATGAGGAAACTGAGGCACAGGCTAGTAAGCCTTTGAGGTTCTTGTCTCCAGGCCCAGGGTCCTGTCTACTAGGCCACCTCCCTACCCCTTTCTCTGAGTCTTCTGACTCTAAACCTGGAATTCTTGCCACTCAAATTTCCCTGCTGTTATCAGCACGTTAATACATGTGGAACCTTCGATTCCTCTGGCAAAGGTCCAGGGCTAGGATTGTGGTGTTAGGGGGAATTAATAGTTGGGGGACTTTTCTTGGTTAATTCTCCATGACAAACTGGTCCAAATCACAGCTCCACCAACAATGCATGAGTGTGTCTCAGGAACTGACTTCCTCTTTTTGCCATCACTGTGCATGGATGCATGGGTGGAAAATGAAACCCCAGAGTGGTTCTGATTTGCATTTCTCTTTGTGATTTGGCTCATTTTTCCATGTGGTTAGTAATGGTTTCCATTCCTCCTCCTGTCTTCTGTTCACTTTTCTCCTGGAGTCCCCCACCTGCCTTCTGCCTGCCTCTCTCCTTCACTCCCTATCCTGTCTCCGGAGCCAGACCCCCAGCTCCCCCTGGGGGCGCACCTGTTTGGCCTTTAGCTTCCGCTGGAATCGAGGGGCAACAAGGCCATGTGGGTTGAGCATCTCCCCTCTGGCATCGGAGCCCTGGGGGTTGGTGGGGCCAGCTCCTCCCCCTCCCCTGGTCCGCTGCAGGCTAAGGAATGCCAGGATTCCCTGAACTTCACTCTGGTAGCTGCTGTCGGCCATGGTGCGTCCCTTAGAGGCCAGCCGGCAGCCGGCCATCCACTGGGCATACTGCTGCTCCTGGAGACGGCAGGGGTAGTGAAGGACTGGCGAGACTCAGGCCCATGCCCCTCCCTGCTCAGCATCGCCCCAAGCCCTGTCTGTCCCACTCACGTCCTGGCACCTCAGGTAGAGCTCACTCATGCCCTCCGGTGAAGGCACCAAGAGCTTGATGCAAAACTTCTGCCCGGAGACATTGACATCTGGCACGACCTCACAGCCTGGGCCGAAAAGGAGAGTGGAGATGATGGCAGGGAGCAGATTAGGTGAGGTGAAAAAGAAGGGATCAAACACAGAGCCCAGGGAAGCCCAGAGAAGGCTCAGCCCTCAGGAGCAGAGAATGCCAGCTACAGACCCCGGCCTCTGACTGCACACCTGGGGGGCTCACAAGCCTGAGCTAGAGGCCTCAGAGGCCCCTTTCTCAGTGTCAACATCCAGGGCAAGTTATGGATTAAGCATTTATTAAGCGCCTACTTTTTGCCAGGCACCCCACAAATATGGTCTCATTTGATCCCCACAGTGACCCTGGGAGGTAGATGCTATTATCCCCATTTTATAGCTGAGCCTATGTTTTCTGTAAGTTTGCAGGCTCCCTAAGAACTCTTGCCCACTGTGCTGTGCAGTGTAACAATAAACCTTTACAATCTCACCTTCCAAGTTTGCTTGAGCCTGGTGAATTCTTTCCAGACTGAATTGCAGGGTTTCTGGTCACTGAGAGTGATCAGGGTCCCTGGCAGAACCTATTACCCTTCCCTCATCATAAGGATCACAGGCTGGGCCTCTGGGCCTAGAACACAGCCTGTTCCTTCTCCTCTGTGCTCTGCAGGGCCCAGCTCAGGGGCCACTGATCCCCCATGCTCTCTCCTTTTCCAGTGACCCTGTACATCTTTGTTAGTGACAGACCCTCCCACCTCCCCCTGCTACCCTGGTCTTTGCACTGTGGCACCCCTGGGGCTGGCTCACCCTTGAGATGGAGCTGCTGGATGGGGTCTCCAGGGGCCTCCTCTTGGCTCTTGTAATAGGAGAGGGTGGTCTCCTTAAACACAACCCAGTACTGGCGGTATCCCTTCAGGGTGAGCTTGCGGGGCCTGAAGGGAAGGAGGGATGGGAGGCCTGCCCAGGACCACAGATGGGATGTACCAAAGCATCCCCCCATCTCTGGGCCTGGGGCCACCTTCCCCCAGGTCTGGGCCTCAGGGCCTCACCGGAAGATGCGGAGATGGTCCTTGAGCTCAGGGATGGCTGTTAGGCTGTCCTGTGGGCCAAGGGAGACATTCAGTACAAAGCCAGCCAGACCCCTGGAGCCTCAGCCCTCTGCCCATCTCCAGCCCCATCTTCTCACCAGCATGTCTGTGGGGGCTGAGCCTTCCAGCTTCACCTCCAGGTTATTCAGGGCAGCCTCCAGATCATCCAGGCCACTGCCTCCTGAGGGCTCGTCCAGATCTCCACTCAGGGCCAGCTTGTTAATATGGTACTGGGGCGGGGGCAGGCAGTGAGATCTGGGGGTCCCTGTTCCATTCCCCCAGTTTTCTCCCACCTGACCTCCACAGCCCCCTCTGCCTTCTCTCCCACCATCTAGTCCCCCACCACAATGACAATATTGCTGCCTAGGACCAGGAGCAGTCAAGAAAGACTTCCCAGAGGAGGTGGCCCTTGAGTTGGGGGAGCAGCGGCCCCTACCTGCAGTGCTGCAAAGACCATCATCTCCTCCTCTGTACAGTCTGTCTCCTCCAATAGCAGGTCCCAGCGAGCCTGTTCATAGAGCTGCGTGAGGCGTACCGGGTCTGCCTGGGAAGGGGGTGGGCAGGGAGGCAGAGGCCAGGTCAGACGGGTCAGTTCAGGAAGCACCCACTAGGTGCCCAGCCCCCCATGGCCCAAGAACCAGAAGAGACAGCCCTTGCCCTGGGATCCTCTGGCCGTGAACCATCAGAGGTGAAAGGAGGTATTAGACCAAGGTAGCACCAAACCCAGGTCCCCTGCTTTCAGACCCAGGGTTCTCTCTCCAGTGCAGACATGTCAGCTGACGGGGAGGGTAGTGGCCAAAGGCCCTGGGAGCCAGTAACCTGGGTTTGTCTGACCCTTACCTTGGTAGGGCTAGCTCCCTTCATGAACCTCAGTTTCCCTCTCTGTAAGAGGGGCATAGTAACCTTTGTGCTGCTACCTCCCTAAGGATGAATCCTTCAAGCGTCTAGAGGTGGTCAGAATGCCAGACCTGGAGTCAGGAAGAGCCAGATTTGGATCCTGCCTCAGACTCCCTGGGAGCCTGGGCCAGGTGGCCTGAGCTCCCCAGGCTCCTTCTGGGGGAGGGGGAGGATAGCACCTACCTCCCAGGTCCCAGGGACCATGCCCGGAGCTATGTAAACATTAGCTTTTATTATCACTCCACAAATGCCAGTAATTGCTCTCATTAATCAACCGACCTAAGACCAACAGGAACAAAGCCCCACTGGGCTCCAGCCCTCACCAGTCAGGAAAAGCTCTGGGGAGGGGGGGTATGTCAGCAGGCCAGGCTGGGGAAAGGAGCTTTGATGGCTGAAGCAGCCTCAGTCCTCTAGGCAATGGGGAGCCCTGGCAGGTCCATGAGCAGGGGAGGGATGGGAGATCTTTTGTACTTGAGGGTGTGAGGCCCTGCTATCCCGCTGAGCCCCTCTGCTCCCCACTGCTGGCCTCCCCTGCCTCCCCAACTTCCCTTGCTCCAGGCGCAGCCTCCCAGGCCGCCCTCACCTTGGGGTCCAGGTCAAAGAAACTGTAGTATTTGAAACGCAGCCAGAGCGTGTCCCCAGGTTTGATTCCTTGCTGCATTAAGCACCTGGATGAGTCCAGCCACCTGGGGGGGATGTGGGAGGAGGGAGCAAGGACCCACAAGTCAGTGCGCCCAGGGGCTTGGGCCTGGGTTCAGATCCCCCCTCTCCTCCCTACCTGTTTAGGATTTAGAGCTAAGGGGCTCATTTTTACAGATGAGGAAACAGGCTGTGAGGGGGGTGTGGGAGGCCTTCAGAGAGCTGTGTGACCTGGACAAGTCATCTCCCTTCTGGCCTCAGCTATAAAATAAGTGAGCTGGACTGCATGGCACCCCGAGTTCCTTCCAGGCGTGACTCTGATCCTTCTCTGGGCTTTGCACAGGGCTGATCTTGCTATGGCATTACCTGGGTGGCCTCAATAGCCCTGGGAGGGAGGTACAACGGGCACTAGGACACCCATTTTACAGACCAGAGGTCCCAGCTAGACCCCTCTGGGCCTCTCCGGCCCACCCAGCCAGGGCCTGCCCTAAGCACTCTCCTGGTGGCCGCCCGAGGCCTGGGAGGTGCTCATACCTGCTATGCAACTGGGTCTTGTCAGCCAGATTGCTGGGCCTGGGGAGGCGGAGCAGCTGCGCTGGGTCCGGGGGAGGCTGGGGAAGGCTGAGCATCCGGTAACAGGCCTCCGTCTCAGGGCTATCAGAGAAGTGAGCCGGCATTCCCCGGAACTGGGCTGGGGCCACGCCTGAGGTGGGCAGGGGCGGGTCAGGAGCTGGGCTGACCCCACTGGCCCCCTGCCCCAGCCGGCCCTGTCCCTGCAGCTCACCAGCCGCGAGGACAACCTGGGTCAGGTCAAAGACTCCCTCTTCGGGACCCTGCTCCTTCTTTTTCTTCTCCTTCTTGTCTGGGGCCCGGAGCAGGGACAGCTCCTCAGGGTGACGGATGCCTGTAGAGGAAGACCCTTGGCTAGGAGGCAGCCAAGCCTGCGCTCATCTGTGAAATGGGGCAGCTCCCACCCAGGGCAGAGGAGGCAGGCCACACAGGGCTTGGCAAACCCTCGCCTTCTGCCTCCTAGGCCAGGCTTCCCCAGGGCAGGGGCTGGGGAGCGGGATGCTCACTGAGGATGCGACAGATGGCAGCCACGGTCTGGAAGAGGGGCTGAGAGAAGCTGGCACGCAGGCGCAGGGCCCGGCGGTTGGGCAGCCGGAGGGTGATGGGCCGGTGTTGCGGCCCGAAATACAGCCGGGCGTCAGCCAAGATGCCGTACTTGTCCAGCGTCCAGTGCGTCTGCAGGAGCCACAGCTTCTTCTGCTCCCACCACAGCCCGTGGTCTGACCAGTCCTGCTTCCGCTCTGCCAAAGGGAGGGGCAGCTGAGGCCTGGGGGCCACTTCCCAGCCCTTGGAAAGTCAGGAGAACCCAGGTTTGAATCCTGCTTCAGACCCTCCCAGTCAGGGGATTGCAGGTGGGCAAGTCGCCCTTTTCTGGCCTGTTTTCTTTTTGCTAAAATGAGAAGGTTGGACACAGCCTTGGGGTCACTTCCATTTTTCACTGTGATGACCCAAGGATCCCTTGCCTGAGGCCTGAGCCAGCTGGGCCTCCAAGGAGGGAGCTGGGATGTGGAGCATTTGGGGTTGAGAGGGTCACTCCAGAGTGAGAGTGGGGCTCGGTCTGGCCTTGCAGGGGGCATCAGTGAGCTGGACATGTGGAGTGGAGGGGCCTGACTGCTGCCCAGGCTTTGCTCTGGACTTCTCTCCCAGTGTCCAGGAGCCTGAGCTCGCAGGGCTCTCAGCGGTCATCCAGTCCGTGCTCCGGGCCCTTCCTCCAGGAGGAAGTCGGTGCCTCCAGAGGCCGCCCAGGCTATTTCTGGACCACTTCTCTAGTTAGGGACTTTTTCCTCTTTGTAACTTCCCCCAAGCTGCTGGTTCTGCCCCCCCTGAGCCCTCTCTTCTCCAGCCTCCCATGGGGCCCTCTGCCATCTTGGCCAGCCTCCCCTGGATGCCCTCCAACTTCCCCATGGACAGTGGGGTCAGAGCCAGGCCTAGACCCCAGATCTCAGCAGCCTCAGACACCTCATTCTGGTGTCCGTCTCTGCGGTCACCCTAGTGGGTAATGATCCTGGGCGGATAAGGCTTGGTCACTTGTCGGGCATGTGTCAGAGGGGGCAGAGATGCTCTCAGGTGGGGCCCCAGCTCAGAGGAAGCCTCCAGCCCAAGAAGGGGGGCACTGCTTGGCTCCTGCTCCTAAGCTGACCACTCACAGGCACATTCCAACAAGGCCAGGCCAGGCCAGGCCAGGCTCAGGACCAGGGCACTAAGGAAGAGGCTGGACAACCCTTTGTGGGGGACATTCCATAGAGAGAGTGGAGGCTTTGGGACGGCTCTGGGCCAAGTTGAGCCTCTGCTCCTCACTCCTGCGAGCCTGGACAAAGTACTTTTTCTGTGCCTCAGTCTTCTCTGCCAAATGGGAATAATCATCCCAATTCTGCCTCCCTTAGAGGACTGTTGATATGATAGATGCAATAGCCCCATTATGAAACTATAAAGCCTCATATAACTGCCAGCTACGGTAACAAAGTAACAAAGCTGTGCGTGTGCATGTGCGTGTGTGTGTGTGTGTGTGTGTGTGTGTGTGTGTGTGTGTGTGAAGGGAGGCTGGCTGTGGGGCAGGGATTCTCCAGCCTAGAGAACGCCCCCTTCGTGGGCAGCTTTGAGAGCTGACTGGGCCAAGGAGACCCACACAAACTGGGGGTCACAGTGAGCTCCCAGTGTGCAGAAGCCCATCCTCAGCGTCAGGCTCTTGGATGGACGTGAAGCCCTTGAAAGCTGTGGAGGGCCACGGGAAGGCCAGCTAGCAGAATTAGACTCGTGACTCTGTAGCTGTGTGCGGGCAGAGACAGTGGCAGGGCCGCGCTGGCCTGGCAGCCTGGGTTCCAGCTCCCCGTCTGATATGTGCTCCTGGGGAGGGTGCCTGGGGTCTCTTTCCTTTGTAATTCATACTGGTCGTCGGGGGCTTTTCTAAATCAGACTGACCCCCTCCTCAACAAGTGTCTTCCCATTACATTCAAGATTAGGTGGGGAAGGGGAATAAGCATTCCTACTATGTGCACTAAATACACCTACTATGTGCCAGGCTCTGGGCCTGGCTTTCCTATGAGCTCATCTGACTGATGGGGTACAAATTTCAGCTCCTCTGTCTGGCATTCCTGGTTCCTCTTCCCGTTTCTAGAGGCTTCTCACCCTTAACCCTCCTTGCCCCTGCGCACTCTATGTCGTCATAAGTTGAACTATCTCACCATCTCCCAACTCCAGGCCGTTGCCTTGGTTGTCCCCAATGCCAGGTATGCCCTCCCTTCTCATCTCTGCCTCTTGGCTCCCTTTAAGATAGCTCAGGTCTTGCCTCCTCTAGGACTTTCCTGGCCCTTCCAGATACCAAATACAGCCACCATTCTCAGAAAACCTTTCCTCTATTCCAGATAACTCTCCTATGTAAACAGAGGTGTTGGCATGTTGTGTCTCTCCCTCTTTGGATCCTATGCCCTTAGCACAGTCAAGAACTGGCAGGCTTGGACGCGTGTCTGAGTGTGTGTGTCCATATGCATATAGGTGTAATACAGATACACACATGTATGAGTGTTTATACATATACACACACACGAGACAGAGAGAACAGGTCACACGTTATTTCTACCTATCTGCCATCTAGATCTGTGCACACGTGGAGTGAGACTGTAGGAATCACCAGTTAAGTAATATGGGCTGGGGAGGAAGTGCCACTGCAGGTCCAAGAGAGGGCATTAGCTTGGCGAGGTCCCACCCTGGCCCGGGCTTCCCCTTTGAGGGTCTCATCTGGTGCTTGGTGCCCAGTTAAGCTCCCTGCAGGACCTGGAGTAGATGCTGGTGCCAGCCCCTTCTAGTGGTGACATGTGCCCAGGGGGTTGCTGGGCTGGCAGAGGGGAGCTGGGGACAGTGGAGAGAGACCCTCCCGTGGGACATGGGGCCCATCAGGCCAGGGCTGGCTTCCAGAGCCTCTGGACAGGTTAGCAGCAGCTGCTTTGTCCAATAAGGAGGCCTGGAGAGTGGGTATGGGGAGTGCCCCCATGCCAGGCCCCTGCCCCCCACAGTACCCAGCTGCGCCCCTCTGATACCACAAGTCACTCTGCTGTAACTTCCTGTGGGGGCAGGGAAGGGCCTTTCCAGCCGACAGCTTCCTTCCGTCAGGCATTTTTTTCTTTTGGGGGAAGTGTGGGTTGGTAGGGGGTAGAATGAATAAGCAGGTACCCACTCATCTGGGGGCCACCCTGTGCTGCTACCCTCACAAAAGTACACATCCCCAGCCCCCAACCTTGCATTGGGCCCAAGGGTGAGTGGGCCCTCTGCTGTCCTGTGTGGACCACCAGGTCTGGGATCCAAGAAACTGGGAAATTCCCCCAGGCCCTTTGCTCTGGCTAAAAAAATATGGCATGGCAGAAGGGCAGCCTGGGATTCCTGGGAGGGGCTGAACACAGCAGAACAGACTGAAGGGGGGGCTGGAGATTTGGGGAGCAGAAATTGGGGTAGAGCCTGAGTCACTGGAAGGCCCTTATCACGCGCCGCAGAGTGGGAGAGGAGAGCAGGAAGAGCCGGGGTCTGGGCCGGCAGAGATAGGGGTGCTCTGTGGGCAGTGCTGGCCCTACTCACTGATCTCCTCCACGATCTTGAGGATGACACCGCCGATGTGGGACTCGCCAGTGACCCGCAGGGTAACAGACTCCTCTTGGGCTTCTTGGTCCCCCACAAACACTTGCAGCTCCCAGGTGGCCATAGCTGCTGGCTGGATCCTACGGGGGACCCCAGGGACTTGCAGACCCGTCTCCAACAGCCTCCCCAGGAGCCCTTGTCTTGTGGGGGGCTGGACCATCACCAGCTAGACTGGCGGGCGCAGAGGGGTCGTCGTTGGGTGGCCAGCCTCCTCCGTTCCCCTCTGCAGAGGGCACGGCTGGCCTGGTTCTTACACCCAGCTAAGGAAAACAGTCCTGGGGACATTGCCCGGTCCCTCCCTCCTGCCGCATTTCATCTCCACCCTTCCAATCGAGGCAGAGCTAGTCTGGGGCTGGGCACATGGCAGGACGCCCAGAGTAAGGGGGATAGCATTGGGCTGGGTCCCAGAGCCTCCGGGCCCCACTCACCTGGCCCAGGGGAGCCGATGGGGTGGCTTCTGCCCCTTTGCTACTTTTCAGGCCTGGACGCCCAAGGTCTGCCCTGGCTGCCACTCTCCTACCGGTCCTGGGTGTGCTTTCTCTTTGGGGCTGCCCCCAGGCTATGCCTTATCTGCACTAAGACCAGCTCCACCCCTTGGGGTGGGAGGCCCCTGGGTCCAGGAAGCCACCAAGTGCCTGTCACTCACAGCACCCAAAGCTCCAAGCTACAGAAAGACAAATGGAGAAACCAGTGGGGACAAGGGGTCAGCCCCTGAGATGAGTGAGATCCCCTTGGGCCAGAATCCTGGCTCAAGGCAGGGAAAAGCATTTTGGGGAGAATGGGGATTGCTAGCAGTTTTTCAAGAGGAAATGAAGGAGCTCAGGAGAGTAGAGCCAGAGAGGTAAGGCCAGGAAGGAGGCTCCCCCCACCTGTATCTCAGTACTACAGAGGTCCAGGCCTGAAAGTCAGAAGCCTTGCTTGTTTCCTCATTTTTAAAATTGGGATAGAATGGAGCAGCTTGGGGGTTCAGTGGGTAGAGCACCAGGCTTGGAGTCAGCAGCCTCAGACACTTACTGGGCAGGCCACTTCACTATCTGCCTCAGTGACCTCACCTACAAAAGGGGCTGAAGGACAAACCACTGCAGCATCTCTGCCAAGAAGCCCCAAATGGGGCCACAGCATGGCAGCCAGGGTTGAGAAGACTGAGGGCAACCCAAGAGCAAATAAACTGAAGTTGCTTAGCACATGGCATGGTGATGGGCCTTGCGTTACGCTGGTGAGGCCCTTCTAATGCACTGATCCAATGCCCAACCCGTGCCAGACACAGCTCACGGCTTCACTCAACAGGAGTGGCCAGCCTGGCCCTCTGAGCAGTCACCTGGCTGATGGAACTAGACACCAAATGCCCAGAGCAGCCAGCAGGGACTGTGGCAGCTTCTTCCTCGGCTGGGAGGGTAGCAGGGCTGGCATGAAGGAAGTTCTCTACCAACCCAAGGCTCTCACTCATCCAACCAGCTGACCACCAGGGAACGCCCTTACCCTCAGAGAACTCGACTGGGGCCACCCCACCAGGAAAGAGGTGAGAGGGTAGCAGGATAAAGCCTAGTCGGTCCTCCAGTCACTTTGGACAAGCGGGAGGGTGGTGACTGGGTGTGAGGGACCGCTTAAGGCCACTATCGAAAGGGGACAGCACCCCCTAGTGACCAGGGACCCTCTTTCCCACCCTAGGCCAGGCCTCTAACTGCATCATGACCCTCATCTCTTCTCTGAGGTCTGCCCTCCAAGGAGGTGTGCACACACGAAAACACCCCCACACATACTGCCGATAAAAAATGAATCAAAGCCACAGCAACCCTTAACCACGCCGACTGGTTTGTTTTATTTAGAGGTGACAGGGGCGTGGATTTAACAATGAGCAGGGGCAGCCGGGACCCAAGGGAGGGAAGGGGTGCTCCCTTCCCTCCTGACACACCCACTGCCCTGAATAAAAAACCAAAACCAACTAAGGGGGAGGAGAGCAGCTGGGACAGTGATGGGGGAAGGGAGGCCACGGGCCAAAGGGGCAGCAGTGAAGAGACCATGCATGTGCTGGGGGAGCCGCAAGTCAGCGGCGGCTGTACAAATGAGGCGAGTTAAGTCTGTGTCTTCCACATATATATGTATGTATATATGTATAAATAGAGACAACGTGTGGGTCTCTTCTTTCCCCTTCTTTGTTCCTGCTGCAGTCCCAGCTTCTCTTTCCACAGATAAAGGGGAAGGGATGGGGGCTCAACAAGTCATCACCGAATTGCAATAAGACCCACGTCCATCAGCTTCTGGATCTTCTGGGCGATTACAGGGTTCTTTAAGTGCCTAGAAGGAAGGACCAAGACGTTACTACCTGGAGACCTGGGCCCCAAAGCCTACCCTGCCTACCTCTGCTCCCCTCCCCCCAAGCATCCCCTCCTGTCTCCACCACATCCCAATCTAACCTATGGCTTTTCTAGGCAGTGTCTGCACCCCCCAGGCTGACAGAAGCCCTCTGCCCTGGGGAGGAGCAGGACCAGGGCCTCCTCACCTGGGCTCTGTCCACCTGTTGTCAAAACACTCAAACCATTCTAGGGCACAAGAACTGGTTTCCTTTGCAACCTGATGTATTTTCTTTGATGCCTTTAAAGGCCTTTTACTCAAAACATTATTTTAATATTTCATTTTCTCCAATTAAGTAAAAACAATTTTAACCTTCATGTTAAACAATTCTGAGTTCCAAATTCTCTCCCTCCCTTACTGAGAAAGCAAGCGATTTAATAAAGGCTATACATGTGCAGTCATGCAAAACATATTTCCATATTAGTCATGTTGTGGGACAGAGGAAAAAGCCAGCCTGCTCCAGTCTGCAGAGCGCATCAGTTTAAAGGGGTTGCTAGGGCTTCCTAGACTGCCCTGGGGGGCCCCCCACCCCAAACGTACTCGCTGAGTGCCTGCGGGTCCTTCTGCATCTGCTCCAGGATCAGCCGCATGGCTGGATCACTCATGATCTGCTGCACCTCAGGGTCAGCCATAGCCCGCCGCTTCACGTCCTCAGGGTTGTCGTGTCTGTTGTACTGGGCCATCACACAGCGCTGGTAGCCCTCTGCTGCCTCCTGTGCTCCCAGGAAGGAGAGGGAAGGGCAGACCATCAGCAGGAGCAGGCCCAGAGGGCAGAAGGGAGAGAGGAAGGGAGCATGGTGAGGAGGCAGGGGTGGCAGGGGGGCTGGGGCAGGCCACAACCTTACAGTTGGTGTCCAGGTCTAGGGCCTTCTGGTACACATCCATAGCTTTTGTATAGTCCTTCATGGCTTCTAGAGCGGCTGCTTTCCGGGTGTACCCTTTGACTGTGGGTAGAATGAGGGAGTTGGGCTGGGGCTGAGGCCCTCCCTACATGAGCACCGCCCCCCCCCCCCCAACTAAGGCAGGGGAGGGGAGAACATGGTGACCCTCCCTCATGCCAAGACGTGCCAAGGCCAGGGCACAAGCTGCCTTCTAGCCTTGGCAGTCCATCTTCCCAGGAGAAGCAAAGACCCAACAAAGAAGCAAGACCCGCCTCCACAGTACTCACTGAAGGTGGGCTCCAGCTGGATGCACTCCTCACAGTCCTAAAGAGAGAAGGCTGAGGTCAGCACCAGCCTTACCAAGGGCTTCCCCCGCCCCGGCACTTTTTAAAAGCTCACCAAACTAAGAAACAGAACCAACTACATTACCTCATGGCCAAGATTTCAGCTCATCTGTCCATGAGAACGGAATGGTGCCAACCCTGTGCCCCACACCTGTCTCTGGGCCAGCAGCCCCGCCTTGGGTGGGAAAGCAGTAGCTGCAGGGTCTCCCTGTCCTTGTGGGCACAGTAAAAGCCCCTTTCCCTCAGAAGAGCTGAGCAGCAGAAAGGCACAGGGCTTGGCCTTACCCTGACCTGCCCATCAGCTTCCACATTAAGCTACCAGACACAGGCAGCCCCCACTTCTTAGGACATTAAAGGAACAGAGCGTGCTCCTCAAAGGTGTGCATGGGGATAACAGGCCCGCTAAGGCTATGTGTACATGGGCCCTGAATGAGGTTCTGACTCCAGTGAGGGGCTCCTCCTGCCTGACCTTGAGTGCCAGCTGGAACTCCAGAAGCTTGGTGTAACAAGCAGCCCGGTTGCTGTACAGCTTGGCATCCTTCGGATTCCTTTTGATGGCTTCTGTGTAATGCTTCATGGCCTGAGGGTAGTCCCCTTTCTGAAAACACTCGTTGCCTTTGTTCTTCTCCTCTAAGGCCAAGTCTGGGTTGATATAAGCCAGTCTCTCCTGTTCCTTCAGGATTTTCTCAGCCTGAGGGAAGACACCCAAGTGGATGTTTGGGATGGCAGCCTGGACCCCCCCCAAGGGAGTCATGCTGACAAGGCCAACACTGAGGCCTTGGCGTTTCAAAACGATGGTTTGCTAAGTCTGGCATTTGTTCAAGGTTCATGTAAATGTGATATTCTTTATTAAGCTCCTTATGAAGAAAACAGGCCTCCAACCCTATGCACACCTGTTCCCAAACTGATCTATGAGCAATACAACCTGACCTTGCAGTGGTTTTGATTTTGAAAAATTCTCAAAACGTAACTGGCAATGGGAAGAAAACCACACAAGTTTTTCTGTAAGAAAATTCGCCCTGGAATACTTGGAACTGTAAGGCTGCCTATGTTGTAGGTACTGATGGCTGCATTTGAGGCCCTGGCCACACGGCATGGAAGCTCCATAATTTGCCCTCCAAAGGGGGGCATTCAGGTCCTCCCAAAGACCCATTCAGTTTCTACTTAAGTTATTTTCTGGATGAAAAGGAATAGGGTGGGAAAGAAATCCTAAGCAGACAGAAGTCAGGAACAACATGGTGTCTTGCTCCCACTGACCTGCTGGCATTTCTTGAGAACATCTGGAGTCCTATGCTCGGCCAGGGACTTGTTGTAGAAGTGGATGGCGTCCTTGTATTTCTCCTCTTTGAAATAGGAGTTGCCAATTCGGGCATAAGCTCTGGAAGAGGGAATTGTGGGATGGCTCAGCCAGGTTCCCCCCCACTAGGCAGCAGGCCCCCAGCTGAGGATGTGCCCCTCCCTTCCCTCACCCATTCTGAGCCAGAGTCAGGGGGCACTCACTTTGCAATTTGACGATAGTCCTCTCGATTCTCTCTCCCCACCTCGATGGCCTTCTCACAGAGCTCTCGGCACTTATTGTAGTTACCCTGTTCAAAGTATACCGCTGCCAAGACAGAGCAGTCAGGATGCTGCCCAGACCAGGGTTCCCCACTCTTCCAGGCTGCTCCCCAGGTACTCACCTGCCTGATTGGTGATGTAGGTCATGTTTGTAGGGTCCAAGTCCTTGGCTCGGTCATAATGCTTCAAAGCTGTAGCAAAGTCTTTCTTTTTGTAGGCATCGTTTCCCAGCTCTTTTTCTTTTAGAGCCTGGAGAAGAGTGAAAAAGAAGGAAAAACAAGATAAGGTCCATCCAACGAACTGAGAAAAGCCAGGTGTGAACAGGACATCAAGCAGGTTCAGGGATCTCAGCCTGCTGGAGGGCAGGTATTGGGGTCTCAGGGATCCCTCCTCCCAACCTCCTTTCTGCAGCTCCCCCTACTACCTACTATGTAGATCCCATAGAGAAAGCAGGGAGTGGAAAGTTGGGCCCTACTCCTCACGTCCCCTCTACTTAGTCTGGGACAACGGTTTTATTTCTGGCTCACGGCTGCCGGCCACCCACACTGCCACAGGATTCTGCTTGTCAGGGAACAATGATCAAGGGGGTGGTGGGAGGGCTTGGAACAAGGACTGGAAGCCATGGCAAAAGTGATTAGCTCACGCCTGTGGGGCTATTACCCCAGCTTGGAGCCACCCCGATGCAGCCCACTAGAGGCCGTTTGCTGGCTGCTAAACTTGGGAGTAGTTGGTCAGCTGTTACCACCAGCAGAGAAATGGTGAGGCATCCTGGGACATGCTGAGTTGGGGCAGATGCTGCTGTGAAGCACAAGGCTTGTGCCATACACCCTGTCCCCAACACTGCTTTATCACAGAGTTTTAAAGGCAACAAACAGAGAAAGCCTCACAACTTTCTTCCCAATTGAGGCAGGGACCATGTCACACCCAATAGGGGCCAGATGCCAATGACTTTGGAGGGCTGCTGAGAGCTTGACCCAGGTCTTGATCTGTCGTGAACACCCACCAATTCATTTGCTTGCTTTTAAGAGCCAACAAAAAATGCCTTCTTGAAGGGGGGGGGGCCCGCAATTCTGAAAATGGAGCCCTCCAGCACATACCCACAGGAAGACAAGGCCAGCCAGAGAGGAGTAAAGATGAGGAGAAGGACGACAGTTGTGGGAAGCCCTTACCTGCTTTTTGTTCTCAGGAAGATCCTCCTCCATGGGCTCAGGCTTGGTCTCCTTTTTGGGGGGAGGTGGTGGAGGTGGGGACACCACTTCCTCCTCCTCATCCATGCTGCCCAAATCCACACCAAGGAGCACACTCAGTGTGGTCATAACACGGGGGTCCTGCAACTTCCTGGAATGTGGGCAATACAGAAGAATGGCCACTGGTGTCCCCAAATGACCCACAGCTCAGACCTATGTCTAAGAAGTCACCTCCCACTCCCAAGAGCCCCTGGCTCCTCCTCTCCCCACATATTCTCAGAGGAACACCAGCTTTCAGATTAGTCTGCAGAAAGGTAGCAAGACTGGCAATGTCACCTGCTGGACAGAGAGCTAGCCTCGGAAGAGATCTAACCATGCCTGAGCAGGTCCCTCAACCTTGGTGTCGCCAAGAAGTCAGAAGATTACAATTTAAAAGAACTGTCAATCAGCTTTGGTGGGAGGAACCAATGAATTGACTCCTTACCAACAAACCACAGGTTAGGACCAAAAATTCAAAGAAAAAGGGTCTAAAAGGGGAACCGGGGCAAGACCAAGTGCTGAGGGTCTGACAGGTATCTCTCTTCACTGTGGACCCATGAACTGGGCAACCCTCTCTCAAGGGGTTGGGAAGGGCAAAGAAGCCCTCACTTACGTGCCCAAATCAGAGGGTTTATTGCGAAGCTGCTCAATCAGCTCCTTGTAGCTGGGGTCATTCAGCAGGGCCCGCGTCCGAGGGTCGTTCTCCAATTTCTGGTACAGGTGGGGGGTGTTGAAGGGGTTCATGAATTTCCTCTCTGTACCAGACACAGCAACAAAGCCCATCACACTCTGTTACAAAGGGGCCCCTGAGGGAAGCCTTGGATTCACAAGGACAAGGGGAGAAGGGACAACACAAGACACCCACCGGCCAAGCGGGCCTCCATGTTCTGCAGGCCCTCCTTGAGCTGAGAGTTGCTGGCCTCATGCTTCAGACCCTCCTCATAGGTCCGCTTAGCTTCCTCAAACCGGTTCAAGAACTCGAGAGCTGCCGCCTTCCGGGAGTAGCCCTGCAAGCACGGGAGGAGAGCCCCGGTGAGAGGCAGGACACCGGCTCTGTGGGCCAGGGGCCAGCAGTGGGAGGCCCTTCCCAGCTCACCTTGCCCCATTCTGGCTTCAAGTCCACAGTCTTGCAGCCGTCCTCATAAGCCTTCTGATAGTCTCCCTTCTTCGCGTACGCGGCAGAGCGGTTGCTGTACAGCACATGGTTCTGGGGGTCCAGCTTGATGGCTTCCGAGTAGCATCTCAGTGCGTCGTCAATGTTTCCAGCACTCAGGGCCTTATTGCCCTTCTCTTTCAGCTCATTCACCTGAGAAAGACAGGAGTCACCAAGGCTCCTCTGCCTGTGTCTGGCCGGCCCAGCCGCCTCAGGGGCTGGATTCGAACCCAGGCCTGGGTGAAGCCCAGATCACCTGCCTCTTTCTACACCAGAGCACAGAAGGAGGAAGGACCAGAGAGCTGCTGAGTCCCCTCTGGAAGAGTCTGGTGCCCTTGGCGATCTCCCACTCCTCCCCAGTGGAGGCCTGGCCTCCTGCCTCTGGCAGGGTCTCATTGGGGGGTCCTGAGTCACCACAGGACCGGCTGGGGGGAGGGGGCCCTAAGATCACTCTGGGAGGTGAAAGCAGGTCTGCCCTGCTCACTCACCCTCTAACCTGCAGCCAGAAGGAGGGAGGGGGCCCCTCCCCCCTCCTTTAGAGGCAGAGCCCCACTAGCTTAAATGCGGCCAGGGGTCTGAGCCCTGAGACCCCGCAGGGCCGGCAGAACCTGAGGACCACCAAGGGAGGGAGGCTGGGGATGGCCCAGCCGGGGCCGTCCTGCTGCTTCTTCCCTCCTGGACCCAGCATCCCCCTCTCCCCCCCAGGCCAGATTGGCTGGGCGGCAGCAGAGGGGCCAGCCTGGGGGAGGGAGGCTGGGCCCCGCCCCCTCTGGGCAGCCCCCCCCCCCCATTAAGCCCAGTCTAGCCGCATGACCCCGAGCTCCATCACAACCTCAGAGCCCGGCCTCCCCCTCACTTATTAAACAGCGCGGGAGGCCGCACAGCCCCCCCACTCCCCCAGGCCTCCACCCCCCCCACTGGGAGCCCGATCCTGCCCCGGACCCCCCCTTATTTCCTGCCTCTCACCCCGGCTCCTCGGGTGACCGCCCCCCAAAGCCCTGCGTGTCTCTCTGCCCCAGATGGGCCCAAGGACCCTTCATCCCCTTAAGGCTCACTCTTCCTCTAGACCCTGCCCCTCCCCCCGCCAATTCCTGCCCCTCCTCCGACTTCGCCCCTCCCCCGCTCCGCGTCCAGTTCCCCTCTCCTCAGATTCAATCTGCCCTCGGAGGCCCAATAACCGCCCTCTGCCCCGGCGCGGCCCAGCCCCGCCGCCCCTCCCTGGGCTCCGGGTGCGTTTCCCGGCCTAGCTGGGGCCGCGGAAAGGTTACCTCAGCGGCGGCCTCGGGCTTGGGACCCCGCCCCCGGCTGGCTCACCCTCCTCCCCTCCTCGCCCGCCGGCTGCCGGCCGCCGCTCACCTGCTCCATGGCCCGGGCCGGAGCCGAGGCAGCCGCGAGTCCGTCCGCCCGCCCGCTCGCGCCCAGCTCCCAGCCGCACGCGCCGCCTTCTGGAACCTACTAGAAGCTGCCGGGACTCCCGGCTCCCGCCCCTTCGTAGCCGCCCCATTGGTGGAGTCTTCCTTCTTAGCCCCGCCCCCTCTTGCTCCGAGAGGCTGACTCCCTCGCCACTCACAAGCATCTGCCTTTCATTGGACGGCGGACGGCGATTCGCTCTGGCTTTAGCCTTTTCTTCCTCACCATTGGGCGTTCCTTGGCACGGCCCGCCCCAGAGCCTGCTTGACGACTGGCAGAGGGGCGGCCGCCTGCCGCACTCATTGGTTGGCGGGAGCGCCGGTCTGACTGGCGCTGGCCGCACCCATTGGTCTAATTCCTTCTGGAAATTTCCACCTTCTCCATTGGGCTGACGGGCACGGTGACGCCAGAGCCATCGATGAGGAGCGATTCTATTGGGCGTAGGGTCTCCAGGCGCCTTGCTCTGATAGGTCGCCCCTGCTGCCATTCGAGCGGACTGTCGCCACGGCCTTGGCCCTTTCCCCGCTCCCTTAACTCGCGGTGGGGGGGACGCCTGGGCTCAGACCGGGCGGGCTGTGCTCACTTCCTGCAGCCCGGGGGCCGCTGCTGCACTCTGCCTTCCAAAACTGCGCAGCCTCCAGGAAAGAAGCCGGATCGGGCAGCCGATCCCCATTGCTTCAGAAGTGGGGGGGGGAAGGCTCTGCGTTGGAGGTGGAGTTCAAGGCCCTTCCCCCACCCCCACTGCCCCAGTGCCCCCCCAACTATAAAACGGAGTCCGTAAAAACTGAAAAGCGCAGTGCCTGGCACACAGTAGGCGCTCAATAAGTGTGTATTTCTGTCCTATTCGGAACAACTGGCTATTTCTGCCACTTCAGGCAAACCAGTCACTCTCTGGGCCTCAGTTTCCCCCTAGATGTGAGCCAGTGGTGGGTCACTGACCCTCCGGGCAGGGAGGCACTGGCACTGGAGACGGGTTAGCGGGCGTTTTTGTGAGGATGGGAGTCCATTTAGCCCATCCCCCTCACTTTACAGATGGGGAAACTGAGGCCAGGAGAGGCCACCCTGGTCACAGAGGGGGCAGAGCTGACCCGAGTACGAATGCCCATCACCAGTGATCAGTACCCTGGGTTTCCTTACACACCAAAGAGAGATAACAGTACTGGGGGCCACGGGGAGTCTTGCTAACATCAGGGTCCTCCAGTCTGGTTCTGGCCAAGGGTTCTGAACCCGGGAAAGCCTGGAGATCCCCTCAGAATCAGGCAAAGGAGACCAGCTCTGTGGGAGTGAAGCCCAGAGCCCAGGCCCCGCACAGAGGCTGGCAAGCACATGCTGCTACCCCTCCCGGGCACAATGTGGATCTGTACCCCCAGGAGCCTGCACCACGAGGTCCCCACAGTGGACATGCCAGCTCTGAAGCCGAGAGCAAATACCATGGCTGTTTCTTATTAAATAAAGACTAACTGTAAAGCCCAACACATAGTGGGCACTCTCTTGTCATTAAGTTGCCTATGTGAGGGACGGCTTCAGTGTCCCTCTGGGGTCCCCGGTAACACCATAAGGGAGATGGGATACATCTATAAAGTATCCATGGTGTGTAGTGTACAGTTTGAGTGCAGAGTAAGCAATATAACAATGGCTCAGGCCCCCCCAAGGCAGTCCTGTGATGCCCATCAGGGAACAAGGACTGTGGCCTCACAGTTCCGTTCTGGCCACCACTGAGGGAAAGCCTTGGCATTCACATGAGTCAGAAGTGTTTAGCTTCTATCAACAATCATTAATAGCCGTTAAGTACCTACTATGTGCTAGAAAGACACTATTCTAGACTGGCTGGGGGCCCTCAGGGATCTTACATTCTGCCCCAGGAGATCACTGGTACATAAATAAAGCAACACAAAATAAAGGCATAGACAAGGTTAATTGGCAGGGCTGGGAAGGACACAGCAGTGAGGGAGGGAGCAGAAAGGGCTTCCAGTGGAAGGTTCAGTTTTGAAGAAAGCAAAAGCATTCTAAGATGTGGAGATGAGGAGGGATGGCATTCCAGGCAGGGGGTACAGCCAGGACAAAAACATGAGGTGGGAGAGTTGTGTGAGAGAGCAGCAAGAAAGCCAGTTTGGCTGGACCAGGTGGGGAAGCTAGCTTGGACCGGATGGCTGAGTTCTCTTCCAGCCTTGACATCCAGCGATTCCCCCCCTCTCTGGAAGGGAGTCAGACCCAGCTAAAACTCACTGCTCTCATCTTCTGAAGGCTCCTAACTGGCCTCCCCACCTCCAGTCTCTCCTCTCTTTCCAAGCCATCTTTCACACAGCAGTCTCTGTCTATGCTTTGCATACAGTAGGAGCTCAATTAATGCTTGTTGCTTGATAGGCTGACTGAGCTGTCTGCTGCATACTTTCCAGGAAGCTTGGGACCTATCTCTCAGACTGTAAAGGAATTCATCCTCAATTTTCTCCTTCTCTAGGAGCTGAGCTGCCCCTAGACCTTGAGGGAAGGACAGTTTCTTCCCTGAAACGTCTCAGATTTGTTGTTTCAAAACAAAATGAACATTTTATAATTTTATTAAATGCTGACCTTAGGGGAGCCATACAACCAACTATTTCTATTTAAATTTCAATTCTCTGCTACCTATTTCCCAGGACTCCCCCTGCCCACCTGCCCTGGCCCTCTTAGGCACAGACCCAGCATGGGGCTCCTCTCTGGGCTGTCTCACCCTCTGTGCTGCCAGCCAGGAGAGGAGAGGGACAAAGGACCAGCGATGTGAGATAAAGTCTGATTCAAGGTCAGCTGGACAATCAAAGCCTCCAAGCCTGGCCCTTCCTCCTTTTCAGGGTTCCTACCACTTCACTGCCCCATCCAGTGACCCCAAGTTCTCCCTCCCAGCATCCTCTCTGGCTGCTCCAGACCTGAGCCTGGTTCACTCCCAGGGCTCACCTGCCCAGAGCTTTCTTAGAGCCCACCTTGGGCCTGCTCTAAGCCCTTTTCCTTCCAGGACCCCCCTAGGTTAACTACTTCCTATTATCCCAGCTAACCTTGGACATTTGTTTGGACTTTATTTCCTTAGATTGGAAGCTCCTAGAGGGCCTCCTTTTGTATTCCCAGTGCTTAGCCCAGCCCTGCACTTAGTAGGTCCTTAATAAATGCTTTCCCTTTCAGTAAACCCAATTACCAGGACATCCTGAGGATGGTGTCTTTATTGGACTCCAATGAGGTGAAAGGGAGAATTTCTTGCTGGAAGAGTCAGAGGTCATCTAGGCCAACCCCACTAATTAGAGGAGAAAACCGAGGCTTAGGGAGGACAAGGACTAGACTCATTCCCCATCCCCAGGAAGTAGAAAAATCAGATTCAAACTCAGGCCTTGTGACCAAGAATAGAACAGCAGCCTGCCTTCCCTGGCAAAAAACCCTGAAGACCTAAGGGGAGTCCTGTGGAGCAGCCTCCAAGCAGAGTCACACAGGCCAGTGGAGAGAATGTAGGACTGGGGAATCGAGACCACTGGGGTTCCAATCCTAGCCCGTCCTCCTTCCTAGCTAACAGCCCCTTTGATAGGAAAACTCTTCTGCTGCCCCTCAATTCTATGCCCCCATTATCTCTCACTGGCCTGTCTGTCCAGTGCCGCCTCCCCCCCCCACTAGCTCCTGGAGGCAGGACTTGTCCCCCAGTAGGTGCTTTAAGGTGCTTGTCACTTGACTGCCTATGTGACCTTGGGCCAGTCCTCTCCCTGGGCCTCAGTTTCCTCCCCAGTTAAAAACCGAGTTGGGCTAGATGATCTGGGACCTCCCTCTGCACATGGACTTCGGTCCCATGTTTTGTAAACTTTAATGTGTTATGTAAGTCAGTTCCTTTGTGTCCCAGAAGGAAGTAGGCCAGGAAAGGGCTGGCTAGCAACCAGATTCCAAGCCCTGCCAGGACTGGCCGTATCCTGGCCCCCCCAGGAGGCCTGGGCACAGAGCCTGACTCCCAACCCAGAAAGAGCTGAGGCGGGCACTAGGGCAGGCAGCTATTTCTAGCTGAGTTTGGAGTCCAGCAACAGGTGATGGGGCCAGAAGCACGTGGCCCTGGATTGAACGGCTAATTTGAGAGTTCCCAGGTGTCCTGAGAAACTGGAGACAGACATGAGGGGGAACTGGGAGGAGGGGAGGGCTGGGACTCAGGATGCTGGGAGATGTAGTCCTGACTTGGGAAGGGGGGGACAGAGAGACAGAGAGAGACAGAGAAACAGAGAGACAGAGAGAGACAGAGAGAGAGAGACAGAGAGAGAGAGAGAGAGAGAGAGAGAGAGAGAGAGAGAGAGAGAGATCTGTGAGTGTATATACACAGATATTTCAAATGAACCAAACCGCCTTCTGTCAGCAGGCATCTGACAAACCTTAAAGCACTTGCCCGCAGTCTGGTTACTCATGCCCCCATACCTAGGGCTCACTCTGTCCCTGGCATTGGATGGTCAGGGCACCCTATACCACTCACTGTCATGTCATAAGACAGGACAATTGTAATGGAGGAGGCTCATCCCAGAAAGGCAGGAGCAGAAAAAAAGACGGCTGGTCCCCACCCTGCCAGGGAACTGCTCTGGGGAGAAGCAAGGAAGGCCTCCATGCCTTTGGGGGGCCCTCTGTGGGGCTGCTGCCTGCAGTGGGGGAGGGATGCCTGTAGCCCAGAAAGCAAGGATCTCCCGGACCCTGGGGCATCCCACACCTGGGACCCTCAGGCTCAGATTTTGCCAGCTGTTCTCTCACAGGATTGAAGATTTAGAGTTGGTAGGGCCTTTGGAGGCCTTCCCCTCCAATCTCTCATTATATGGATGAGGAAATTGAGGCACAGAGTCGGGAATTGGCTTTCCTGGAGTAACTGCTGGAGGCTGGATTTGAACTTGGGACTTCTTGAGTTTCCCTGCATACCTGCCTTCTTCTTAGACCTTCCCTGAACTTGTGGGAACCAGAGTGAATCTGGATTCAAATTCAATGTGGCCATTTGCCTCAGTCACCTTGGATAAGTCTCCTACCCTTCCTCCTTATAGGATGAGGTTACACAAAACCACCTGAGTCAGAAGTTAGTTTAGATGCTGGACCCAGAGATGCTCCAATAGAGAATCCAGGCTCAGCCTCTCAGCCCAGGGTGTTCTGCTTCCTCTGGGACTGTTCTGCTGGGACTTCTGCTGGCCCTCCCCTAGATGCTGGGATGCTGCAAGGACTTTGGGAGGGTAGAGGTCTGTGGGCTTGGGCCTGGCCACCCAACCTGAAGTGCCAGTTCTGGTTACCAGGCAGGTCCTGAGCAGAATCAGGGCAGGGCAAAGGCAAACAAATAAACAAATACAACTAGGGTGTGTCCTCCCACCTGGCTGGGAGGCACCTGGGAGACGCTTGGGGGACCTAGTGACCTTGGGTGAGTCACAGCTCCCTGGGGTCCTCCTGCAAAATGAAGGCATTGATCAGGTAGTAAGCTGTGGTCACAGACCCAGAGCTGGGAGAGACCCACGGTGTTATTTTTTTAAGAACAGTAACTTGTCTGTCCACTCTATCAATCTCTCACATTTGTCTGTCTCTAGCAGTCTGTCTTTCTCTCTAGGTGGTGCTGTGGATAAAGTGCCAGATCTGGAGTCAGGAGGATATGAATTCAAATCTGACCTCAGATACTTCCTAGCTGTGTGATCTTGGGCAAGTCACTTCACCCTGCTGGCCTCAGCTTCCTCATCTGTAAAATGAGGCGGAGAAGGAAATGGCAAACCAGTCCAGTATCTCTGCCAAGAAAACCCCACATGGGGTCACGGAGAGTGGGACACAACTGAACATGGCTGCCCGTCCTTCCTCAGTCTGCCAGTCCTCACATATTGGTGATATGGAGACCATTCTTTTATTAGAATGTCAGTTCCCTGAGGTTCTACATCTGTACAAAGCCTCACTTCCACCCACTCAGAGGCCGGGGAGGTGGATGTTTTCCTCCTCTGGCTCAGTGTGCTTGCCTCTGCACAGGCTGTGGCCCCAGGTCAGCTGGGCTCCCCCTCCTCCCGTCTTGGAGCTGGCTTCCTGCAGTTCTCAGCTGTGATCCCCCAGGCTCCCTTTCATCTGCTCTTTTTAGAGCTCTGTATCTGGTTATTTCCATGTGGTTTCTCCCCATGGCTCCCTGAGAACAGTGGCTGTTTTTGCTTTCTTTGTATCTTAAGAGCTTAGCACAGTGCCTGGAACCCTGTAAGGGCTCAAGAAAGGCTTGCTGATTTCTGCTGATTGCCCGGGGTTACAGAGCTAGTATATTTCAGAGAAAGGACTTGAACCCAGGAGTTTCCTCATTTCATAGTCTGGTGAGTTGCCTCTCCCATGTCCCAGCAGAGAAGACTGGGATTCTGAGATAGAATAATATTGTCCAGGGTCACGCCTGTCAGAAGCCATGTTCTCTAGAACCCAGACCTTCTTTCTCCAAACCGTGCCCTCTATGCCTGCTACTGACCTTGGCCAGTGGAGGGAGACAGGACAGCGGTGCCAGCTTAGCAGAGCTGTGAAGCTGCCCAGACATCCTGCCACTAAACTGCCCCAAATGTGCATGCCCTTTGACACAGCACTACCAATACCAGGCCTATACCCCAAAGAAATAAGAAAAAAAGGGAAAGGAAAGGGCTCCAACGTACAAAACCACTTATAGAGTCCTTTTCCCCCCATAGTAACCAACAGAGGGTGTCCCTATTAACTCAACAAATTGTGGTCTGTAAACGGAAGGGAATGTCACTGTGCCAGAAGTGACTGAGTGGACGTTTTCAGGGACCCTAAGGACTCATGCACAGCCAAGGGAGGAGAAACAGGGGCAGTATTTTTGCAGTGATAACCACCTTTTAGGGAAAAGGGATTAGAAGGGTTTGCAAAGACCAGACGACTTTCTGGAGACCGCTCCCCCGGGGGGAGGGAGGCAATGAGACCGCATTTGAGAGGCTTGGCTAGGGCGGGTTTGGCTTGCCTGGGCGGCCGGTTGGTGCATGCATACCCGCACGCGGAAGAGTGGGGGGAGAGCGGGTTGGCTCAGGTCCGTGTTGGTGCATGCACTCACGCGGGGGGCTTGAGGGGCTCGGCTGGGGCTTGTACGGGGGGAATTGAGGGGCTCGCATTAGTGCATGCATGCACGTGGGGGTTGGGGGGGGGGGGCTTTGCTGCGGCTTGCACGTGGGGAATTGCGGGGCTCGGCTGGGGCCCGTGTTGGTGCATTCATGCACGCACGCGGCGGCTGCTCTTCCTCGGCTTGGCCGCAGGCCCCAGGCGCATTCTGAGCGTCCAGCGGGGTGGGGAGCCGGGAGCGGGTGCGGATCCAGGCGCGCCTCGCCGCCAGCGCCAAGTTCACTGGCGGCAGCCGCGGCAGAGACAGGCGCCTGGCAGGCAGGACTACAAGTTCCAGGGTCCCCAGCGGCGCGTCCTGGGATCGGCCGCCTGCCCGCTCTGGCTCCCCAAGTCCGCCCCCGTCCGGAGTGGCCGCGCGCGGGCGCCCGGATTAAAGAGCGCCGAGAGGCGGGGGCGCCTTCCACATGCTGTGGAGCAGCTGCGGGGCCGGCCGCGGGGCTCGGCTGCTCAGCGTTGTGCGGGGCCTCTGTGCGCGCCTCGCCGCCCCCCGCCGCCCCCCGAGCGCGCCCCCCGCGCCCCTGGGCGGCACGTGCGGCGGGCCCTGGGCGCCCCTGAGCGCGCGCGCAGCGGCGGCTCTCCGGGCGCTGCCCTCTTTGGCACCGCGCCGCCTCTGCCGGGCACAGGGACCCGGGCCGGCCGGCGTGCGGACTTGGGCAGCCGCTCCCCCTCTGGCCATGGCGGCCAAGGTGGACCTCAACACCTCCACGGACTGGAAGAAGGCCAAAGGTAAGGGCGCCTCCGGGGCCACCCTCCTTTCGGACCCTGCCGCCCCAGGCGCGCTTGTCCCGGCCGCCCCGGGCTGTCTGGCTCCGAGTCCGGGCACTGGGGGGGCCATGATCGCCAGGAGGGGAGCCCTTTCCCCGAGGACACGGAGGCAGCTGGAGCCCCCCGTGCCTTCCGGGGCTAGCTGGCCGTGGGCGAGGGCAGCGGGGAGCCCCCAAAGGCGCGGAGGCGGGAGCGCCCCTCTCCCCCCGGCGCTCCTGGGCACTAGCCCCCAGTGCGCTCCAGCACTCTGGGGGGTGAGTCTCCAGCCCCGTGGGCAGCGAGCCCCACGGGCGTGCCGGCCCCGGCCCCCAGCCCCTGCTGGTGGAGCTTGGCGTCCCCTGGGTCCCTGGCCCGCCTAGCTCGGTCGGCTCCAGCCCTCGGCCCCCGAGTTGGCTCGGAGGACCCGCGCTCTCGCGCCCGATCTCAGCGGCCGAACTTGGAGCGGGTCACTCCTCCTGTAGCACCCCGGGTTTGGGCCCCGCCGGCCCTTCTGACCCACCTGGGGCCCGCCCTGACCTTGCCGTTACGGGTGAGGAAACTGAGGCAGCCTGGCAGAGCCAGACCTGGATTTGGACTTGGGGAATCCGGGTTCAGATCCCAGCCCTGCCCCTTGGTCAGTTGGTGGTGATTCTGGCCCTGTTCTGTGACCCCTGGACTGTGGAGCCCGGGCTCTGAACGCCTCGTGTGTTTGTATGTGTGTGTGCACGTACGCGTGGCTAGGAGCGTTCCAGCAGGAGAGAGCTTTGGATTCCGGGGCACAGGCCCTACGCTGGAGAGCCAGCGCTGCCCGGGGCTAACCCGGGATGGACAGAGCCCTCGGGCTATTTACTCACTTTTCTGGTTTTTTTCCTGCCTACAAATTAGTCTCTCTGTTTCCTTCTATCTCTGACATGCTGGGAGCTTATGGTCCATCTTTGTGTTCAAGGGAATTCATTCCTCACGGTGGAGTTGTAGGAAGGCTGTGAGTGTGTGCCTGTGTGTGTTTTGGGGGTGGCTATCTTCTGAGCCTCTGGACACTGGAGGCATTCCCTGGATAAGGCCAGCCCTGCTCCCCCAGACTTGTCCCTTCACCCCTGGGCTCCCCCCTTGGCATAGTGTTAGCTGACCCTGCCCCTCTGGTTCTCTACCAGCCTGGCAAGCTGCCCTTGCTCTCCCTCTGCCCTTGGGCTGGCTCCCTTTCTCCAGGCACAGAGAGGGCGGGAGAGGCCGGGGTCGGCTTGTCCCTGGCTGCTCTCCCAGTCCCCGAGGGAGGCAGCCTAGTGAGGTGGGAGTCTCCCCAAGCTCTGGTCTCACATCACCAGCTGCCTCCTGGGCATCTCGGACTGGCTGTCCTGTGACCATCTCAGGCTTGGCATGTCCCAGACCCAGCTCCTTCTCTTTCTCCCCAAACCTCCCCCCCAACTTTGCTGTTTCCCCCATCCCTGGCCCCACCCTTGCAGCTTCCCAGGACTGAGCTTGGCTCTGATTACCGTTTCCTTGGTTGCTGACTCTCACCTCTTCTGTCTCCACAACATCTCTCCTCTGTCCACTTACAGCCCCCACCCTTGCTGGGCTCCTTTCCTGCCTGCCTGGACGGATGGGGTCATTTCCTAGTTGGTCTGTCTGCCTCAAGTCTCTCCCCTCCCTAAAGCACAGGTCTGACCCCTTCTCCACAGACACCCCTGGCTCCCCATCAACTCCACCCCTAGCACTTCCAAACCCTTCCTGGTCTGACCCCCTGCCTCCTGTGGGCCTACCTTTATTTGGGTATTTCCTTCCCTGTCCTCTGAGGTCTGACTGTGTGGGTGTCCTCAGGCTTCTGGACACACGCCCTCCACCTGCATGCCCATGTAGGGGCTGTCTCTCCTACCTGGTCTGCATTCCCTTCTGATCCCCTGCCATTCCCAGATCTAATGTGTGCACACTTCAGCGTGCCATGGCTTACACTCTGCTAGGACATCAGCTTCTTGAGGGCAGGGGGCTGTTTCACTGTTCTCTTTGAGTCCAGGGTGCTTAGCAAGATGTGGCCACATAGTAAGCCCTCGATGAATGCTTATTTGGTCTATTGAAAAGGCCTCAAACTTGGAGTCAGATTCTGGTGTTTGTTGTGGGACTCCTTGGTTTCCTTGCCTGTAAATTCAGGTTGGCCTGGATGCCCTCAAAGCTTCCTCTTGGCTCCAAATCCGAGATTCTCTGGACAGGGGGAGAGGCCTGGGAGTGCGATGTACGGAGTTGACCTTGGGGTTGGGAAAAGCTGGGTTCGGATCCTGCCCCTGACACTTGCTGACTCTATGATCCAGGACTAGTCACAGAATGCCTTCGGGCCTCAGTTTTCCCATTTGTAGAATATATAAAACAAGAGTGCCTACCCTCATAGGGCTGTTGGACTTAAATCACAGGATCAATTATAGCCACAGAGTGGGCAGGGACCTTAAAAAAGGAGAGGCCCAGAAAAGTGTAGTGAGCTGCCCAAGGTTACATAGTCAGGAAGGAGCAGAGCCTGGATCCCTGGCTCCAAATACAGCTCTGTCAAGAGCTTTGGCAGACCTCAAGAGTTCTTGTCAAAGATGAGGCAATGGGTATCAGTCCTTAATTGTGGTCACTCTGCTTGGGGGAGCAGCATGTGATGGGGGAAGGGGTCACTATAACTGTGCCTTCTCTCCAGGATCAGAAAATCCCTGGCTTTTTCATTTCTTTTTTTTCCTTAACCCTTTCTTCCCTCTCTCTTCTTCCTCTCTTTCTTTTTCTCTCTCCCTCTCTCCCTCCCTCCCTTCCTTCCCTCTCTCTTCCTCCTCTCTCTCTTCTTCCTCTTTTTTTCTCTCTCTCTCCCTCCCTCTCTCTTCCTTCCTTCCTTCTCTTTCTGTCTTTCTCTTTTTCTCTCTCCCTCCCTCCCTCCCTTCCCTCTGTCTTCCTCCTCTCTTTTTCTCTCTCTCTCCCTCCTTCCCTCTCTCTTTCTTCCTTCCTTCTCTTTCTCTTTTTCTTTTTTTCTCTCTCCCTCCCTCCCTTCCTTCCTTCTCTCTTCTTCCTCTCTTCCTTTTTCTCCCTCCCTCCCTTCCTTCCCTCTCTCTTCCTCCTCTCTTTTTCTCTCTCTCCCCCTCCCTCCCCCACAGTTATTTCTGTAAGCAGACTAGGCAGCTGTCACTCACTCAGGACTTGCTGGCAGAGTCTGGATATGAAACTAGACAGGTGGTGGGGCTGCTGGCCCAGAGAGCACATGGGGCTTCTTCAGGCATCATGTCAGCTGCCCCTCTTCCCCCTCATTTTTGCCCTTGTTTTTACCCCTTTGCAGGAGAAACATCTGAGAAATAGTAAGTAGCCTATACAAATAACTCACAGTGTCTGGTGCGCAGTTGGTGCTCTGTAAATGTTAGCTATTATTAGCTATATTTAGATAGCACCTTAGGTTATATGTTATCTTATTTCTATAGCACCAAATGTTATTTTATTTGATCCTTATAAAAACCCTGAAGAGGAAACTGAGGCAAACAGAGTGAAGGGGCCTGCCCAGGCTGACATAGCTAGGAAGTGTCTGACGCTGTGTTTGAACTCGGGTCTCCTGGACTCTATTCTCTCCCATGAGCTCTGGAGCTGGAAGGAGCCTCCAGGGTCAGCCAACTATCCCTTTCCATGTTACAGATGAGTAAACCAAAGCCTGAGCTCCCTGAACATATGTGTTGTCCTTATCAGTGTTCAGACAGTGCTGTGGCTGGCTTTTTGTTTGGGGGCTTTGTTTTTTGGTCTGGGGACTGTGAGGTCTTACAGCAAACATGGCAGTTTCCCAGGGTGGGGTTCTCCCCACCCCAACTCTTGGACAAGCTCCTCAAACACATCAGCACTGTTTGTCCAAGTCCTAACGGGCTGCTGTCCGTCCCATTGTGTGTCAGGGCCATCAGGCATTTTTCATCCACTTGGACTTTTCTGTGTGGATGACTAGGTCAGACTGTTCTGAGTGCCCATAGAGCTCAATCAGGAGGCTCCATAAGGACATGCAGCTGTTAGGGATTTTGTTTTTTGGACTAAACCAGAATGTGTCAGTGTAGGATAGAGCACAAGCTCTCTGAGGATATGAACTGTTTTATTTTTCTCCAGCATTGGGATACTTGTGGATTGATTGGAAACTCCCATGAAACTCTGAGAATTGCCAGGAGCCCTGAGAGCTTATGTGATTTGCCCTGGGTTACATGACCTGTTGTGAACCCAGGTCTGGGGGGCTCAGAGGTCTGGCTTGTTCTCCCCTATACCACTGTCAGGTGCTGGAGGTACAGATGTCCCCTGCCCACCAGGGGTTTCCAGTCTATTGACTGAGGCCACCTGTATCAGGACCCTGGAGGCCCCCCCCCCCCCATCACCTGGGCCTTGTTTTTCCCCCACTGTAGGGCTGTAAAACGTGGGACATTACTGCTCTCATAGGGTGAAGTCCACTCCTAGAGGGCAGTGGACATGTGTGTGGGCAGGCCAGTAGTACCCTCCAGAGGAAAACTGGGGGGACAAAATAGCCTCTGTCTGCCTAGGTTGTTGTCCAGAATCTTGGTGCCAGTACTTTAAACAGCACTGAGACTTCTGACTCCCCCTCTCCCCAGCCCTTGGAGGGAGGTGCTGTTATTATGCCCATTTTATAGCTGAGGAGACTGAGTCAGGCAGAGATGGAGTGACTTGCCCAGGGTCACACAGCTAGTAAGTGACTGAGGTTGGATTTGAATTCAGGTCTTCCTGACTCCAGGCTTGACTCCTCTGTACCTTGTGGTGTCACTTAGCTGCCTCCATGTGAGGATGTGGCTTAGACTCTTCCCAGCATGAGCCAGTGTGGATGGGCCACAACTGATACCATTGGAGGGAATATCCACTTGAGGAGATCATGGATCCATTTCCCTTTCTGTATTGGGCCATGCACATAGTGGGTGCTTAATAAGTGCTGATGGCATTCCATTTTTACTGATCATCCTTCCTCACTACGGAAGGACCCCAAATGCTCCTTGCCCTCTTACAGTTTCAGCATCTGAAGCAAAGACTCCATTGGCCCACCGTGGTTACAGCTTTGGTCCTGGCATGAGATCAGTAGATGGGCCTGTGATGTCATCCCACTGTGAAGGGGGAGCCACAGGGAGGGAGGGAGATCCTGCTGCCTGCTGCAGGGCCTAGATTGGAGGAGGATTAATGCCCTTGTCACTTAGGGGTGCTCATTTATCAGCTCCACAGGTGTCAGACCAGGAAAAAGAAATGTCTTATAAACAATATCAAAACCAGAGTCATCAGCAAAGGGTTGGAAGCAAAGTGAGCGCTCCTGGTTTGGGGCAGGTCTAAGTAAATAGTGGGGCTCTACTGTTATGGAATTTACTGCTGTTCTTGAGGCCCAGGGAAGGAGCTGGAGTTCACCCAGGGACACAGTTTCCGGCCTGGATGGTTCTCCTAGTAAAACAATGCCCAGAAGGGGAGGAAATGCATTCCCCTCCTTTGTTTAGGTGGATGTGGGGGTCTGCGGGTGTGGAGTGGGGCATATTCCTTTCCTTACTTTATCCTTTGCTACAAGGGGGAGGAGGAATCTATTTAGAAATAAAGGCCAGGTTATTGTTAACAGGGGAAAAAAGTTGATCCAGTGAATTAGATGTATCTTGCATCTTTTTGTATCTAAATAAATTATATTTATCCCATAATAATAACTGTCACATCATCTCTGGTACCTTTAATCAGTCAGTCAACATAGTAAGCACCTACTACATACCGGGGCTTTTGTTAAGAGCTAGGGTTTATGCTTATCACCTTACTTGAGCATTTCCAGAAGCTTGGGAAGAAGGTTCTGGTATAATCCCCATTTTATAGATGGGGAAACTAAGGCACAAAAATCTTAGTGAGACTGGGCAATACTTGTCCAGATTCCCAGAGCCAGTAAGTGAGTGAAGAAGGATTTGAACTCAGTTCTTCCTGAAAACAGGCCCAGTGTGTAATAGGCATAGTTCTCTGTTGGCTGTCTTTCGTGGCCTCTCCCTTCCCCTGTGTGAACAGCACACTTCTTAACAGATCATTTAATTCCCATTTTTATGGTCCTCGCTGAGCAGGCTCCCCTCTCCCACCCTGAGGGCTCCTCCGTTCCAGGCCCATCAACAGCTGCAAAACCCCTTCTGAGGTTAGGCTCACTCATCAAAATTTATAGTGAACATCTTTTCATACCACCTGTTTCAGTGAACTGTGAAATGCCCCATTCTCTCAAGATAAAAAGGAAAAATGGCTGTATTATGTCTTTCATGAAGATGTGAGCTCTCTGGAGCTGCTCTCTGAGGCTGGAGAAAGAGGGGATGGCACGGATCCCTTCCTGCCCTTGGCGGCGAGCCCTGTCTGGGTCCCTTCCTCTCCATCCTGGGGTGACTGAGCCTTGAGGCCTTGGGGGTCCCCGAAAGGAGAAGGGTTGCCTCTGGCCTACTGAAGAAAGGTCTAAGGAGGGGCAGCTAGGTGGCTCAGTGAATAGAGTACTTGCCCTGGAGTCAGGAGGACCTGAGTTCAAATCTGGTCTCAGATACGTAACAGTTACTAGCTGTGTGACCTTGGGCAAGTCACTTAACCCTTATTGCCCTTCTTTCCCCCCTCCAAAAAAAAATAAATAAAAAGAAGGGTCTAGGGAGATGGTGGAGGGCAGTCTCGTTGGCTTGTTCCTTTTCTCCAGGACTGTCTGAGCTGGAATGGGATGTGGGGGACTATCCAGGCCAACCCCTTCCTTTTATAGACAGTGAAGCTGAGAGGGAGATTAAGGGGGTCAGCCCAAGCCCAGTAGCATTGTGCAGGGAGTAGGGCCTGGGCACCCTGGCTTTGAGCCCTAGGCTTTCTCCACCACACCGCCTCTGAGACATCAAGTCGCCTTCTTGGCCTTAGGGAGGAAAGGCGGCCAGTGGCTGCCCAGCTTGGGTGCCCTCCCATAAGGTGGTTCTGTGAACAGCGCTTTGTAAACCCTAGAGGGTGATGTGTAATGGGGACCTCGGGTCCTCAGAGGCCAAGCCCTACCTGAGGATGGTACCCAGGTGATGGGGATTTTGGTCATGACAGCCCATGAATGCCTGCATTTCCTCCTTATTTGTTCCTCTCTTTCCCCCCAAAGAAGACAGTTAAATGTGGGTAGATCGACATACACATAGTTATTTGTAAACGTGCTCATATGCACACACACGTATTTGTAAGACTGCACTGTACGGATTTCTTCAGAGTGGGGAGAGCATCTTCCTCCATTGGTCCAAGGCTTTTTGTGTTTTTCTGAATTAACCAGCTCCCCATGTCCTCCAGCACAGCAGCGTTCCAGGCCGGTCACCTCTCTGTGAAGGCTCCCCACCCCCCCAGGTTTCTGCTTTCCTTCTATTCTTGATGACCTTGATTTTATTTACATGAGAAATCTTCAATTTTAAATAATCAAAATGAGCCATTTTCCACTTCAGCAATGCTCCCATCTCTTGGTACGGGTCAAGGTCTGATACAGCTCAATCTCCGTCCTTTACATTGTCCCCCGTTTCTTTAAAACTCCTGACCTCTTGTTCTTCCAGATGATCTTTGTTATTCTTTTCTAGCTCAGTAAGATCATTTTTTAGTGATTTAATTGAGATGACATTGAACAAATAGATTAGGTACGATGGCCATTTTTTATCCTACACTTGACTTCTTGGCCTCCATCGGCTTGTCTGTAATATGAGCGTAGGAATGAGGGCACCTGCCTCCCAGGCCTCGGTGAGGATTCAGTGAAAGCATTCTGTGAGTACTGGGTATTCTGATGGCAAATATTGATCATCCCAAGATCAGAATGATTCCATTTGTAGGGCAGCTGGATGGCACAGTGAATAGAGTGTAGGGCTGGGGGCTGGAAGACACTTACCAGCTGGGAGACCCTGGGCAAGTCACTTCACCCTGTGTGCCTCAGCTTCCTCCTCTGTAAAATGAGCTGGAGAAGGAAATGGCAAACTCCTCCTGTGTCTCTGCCTAGAAAACTTCAAATGGGTCATGAAGAGTTGGACAGACGGAAATGCCTGAACAACAATTATAGCTGACATTTTTATTGTTAGCCTGTGGTGGGTGAACTTGCCTTTGCAGTTCGGTGACTTTTATTGTAATCTTACCTAAGCGCATCTAAAAGCCTCGTTCTGAAGAGGGTCACCATACCCCCAATGGTGTCCATGACCCCCTGCCTTTGGGAATGGTCTGAGGTTAAGGGACTTGCCCAGGGTCACACAGACAGGCTGGGTTCCTGACTGTGAGACCAACCTTTACCTCCCTCCTAAAGAAAGAGAAGTCTTGGCAAACGTTAGGCAGCGGCTTTGCCTCCCACCCATGCTAAGTGGTCTGGTCATTCCACCAGCATGTGTGTGACATACCTACTGTGCACTGGGAAAAGTGAAAGGTCCTGAGTAACAAGGAACACGGGGTCCCCAGACTCAGGGACTCTGAAATGGAGCCTTCTTTTGAGGAGGGGGTTGGCCCACCTGTGCCCTGGGCGAGAGTGAGCAGAAGTGGGCCTTAGCGGGGCTCGGGGGGAGGGGTGGGGGCCTGGGGGCTGGCTGGGGAGAGGCTGGGTCCTTCTGCAGGCCTGCTTGGTGGGGGGCCCAAGCTCTGGTGGCCGGAGAGTCTCTCCCTGTGTTTCCCACCAGTGCTTTAAGTGTGTGTGTGTGTGTGTGTGTGTGTGTGTGTGTGTGCACGTCACACACACATATACATACACACATACACACATACACACACATACATACACATACACACACATATACACACATACATACACACATACACACATACACACACATACACACATACATACACACATACACACATACACACACATACATACACATACACACATATACACACACATATACACACATACATATACACACATACATACACACATACACACATACACACACACATACATACACACATACACACACATACACACATACACACATACACACATACACGCACATACACACACATACACACATATACACACACACACACATACATACACACATACACCCATACACCCATACACACATACACACATATACACATATACACATACACACATATACACACATACACACATACACACATATACACACACATACACATTATCACATATATACACACATATACACATATACATATACACACATACACACACATACATACATACACACATACACACATATACACATTCACACATATATACGCATATACATGTATACACATACACATGTACACACATATATACACACATATACATATACAGACATATACAGACACACACATTTATACACATATACACACATATACACACATATACACATACACACATATACACATATACACATACACACATATACACACACATACACACATACACACACATACACACATATACACACATATACACACATACACACATACACATATACACACATACACACATACACACACATACACACACATACACACACATACACACATACACACACATACATACACACATACACACATACACACATACACACATACACACATACACACATACACACACATACATACACACATACACACACATATACACACATACACACATACATATACACACATACGCACATATACACACACATACACATACACACATATACACACACATATACACACATACACACATACACACATATACACATATACACATACACACATATACACACATACACACATACACACATATACACACACATACACATTATCACATATATACACACATATACACATATACATATACACACATACACACACATACATACATACACACATACACACATATACACATTCACACATATATACGCATATACATGTATACACATACACATGTACACACATATACACACATATATACACACATATACATATACAGACATATATACAGACACACACATTTATACACATATACACACGTATACACATATATACACATACACACATTCACACACATATATACACACATACACACATTCACACAATACATATACACAATACACACACATATACACACATATACACATATATACACACATACACACATATGTACACACATACACATATGTACACACATACACAATATATACACACATATATACACATATGCACATACACACATATATATGCATACATATACACTCATACACATACACACACATTCATACACATATGCACAAATATACACACATATACATATACACACATATATACACATATGTACACACACGCACACACATACACATACACATATACACAGATATATACACGCATATACATATACACACATACACACATACACACATACACACATATACACATTCACACATATATACGCATATACATGTATACACATACACATGTACACACATATATACACACATACACACATATACACACATATATACACACATATACATATACAGACATATATACAGACACACACATTTATACACATATACACACGTATACACATATATACACATACACACACTCACACACATATATACACACATACACACATTCACACAATACATATACACAATACACACACATATACACACATATACACATATATACACACATACACACATATGTACACTCATACACACATATATACACATATGCACATACACACATATACACACATACACATACACACACATTCATACACATATGCACAAATATACACACATATACATATACACACATATATACACATATGTACACACACGCACAAACATACACATACACATATATACACACATATATACACATATGCACAGATGTGTGTGTTGATGGATAGTCAGGCCTGGGGATGCTGCTGCCCAGGAGGTGTCTGGCCGTTCACACCTCATCTATAAAACTGGGGGCTTGGCCTTGGGTTCCTCTGAGACCCCTTCCCTGTTCTCAGCCTGTGAGTCTACACCACAATTCCCTGGACCTTTGCAAATCACGTCCTCTCTGTGGGCCTCAGTTTCTCCATCTGTAAAACAAGGGGCTAGGCCTGCTTGGCCCTGAGGTCTCTTCCCCTCCAGCTCTGGGAGCCTGTGGTCTTATTTCAGAGTTTGTTTAGTGATGTCATCAATTAAGCCGGGAGTCTGGGCCGAGGAGGTTGATGTGGGGCTGGGACAGCCTCTAGGTGGTGCTGCCGAGCTGCGTGTGGGCCACTGCTGCCCCCCTGCCCAGCCTCTAGGCCCCTGGAGCCTAGGCCTGGCCTGGCCCAGCTTCTGGCCCAGCCCCCGGCCCTCTCTGCTGGCATCGGTCCCCCCACCCCCCCGCATGCAGGACGAGGTAGAGGGGTACAGGGAAGGTGGGCAGAGGGATGAGATCCATTGGGGTTCAAGCATCGCCCCAGACGTTGGGACTTCAGATCTAGAGCCAGCTGGGTCCCCAGGGACCATGTGGCCTAGTCCCTTCACTTTACAGATAGGGAAACGGAGGCAGATCAGGTTTCAGATGAGGTGCCTGTGATCGGGGTACAGGCAAAGGACCCCTGTGGCAGCCCCTGCCTGGTCCCTGGCTCCCGCAGGGGAAGAAGGGGCCAGAACAGTGTCCTGGTGCTGGGTCTGCCATTCCCCACACTGTGTGGGGTCATTTGCCCTGGCGCTGCCCACTTCCTGGCAGCAGGCTGGCATTGTGTGCCTGCTGAGAGTGCTGGGCCCCCCTGAGCCCGTGTGCTTCAGTTTATCCATCAGTGCAGCCCCCCGCTCCTGGAGCCTCTGTGAAGCTCAGATGAGGGAACGTGGCATTTGTAGAGTTTTTATTCTGAGTTTTCCTTCTCCTGTAGCCTTTCTGAAGGGCCTGAGTGACAAGCAGAGGGAAGAGCATTATTTCTGCCGAGACTTTGTCAAATTGAAAAAGATACCAGCCTGGAAGGACGTGGCGAAAGGTAGGAGGGCCCAGCCCCAGCATGGGTTGGAAGGGGGCGAGCCAGACCAGTGTCAGCAGCATTGGCGGCCCACTGGAGGCTGGTCTACCGCCACCCATTCGTTCATTCCAGAAGTGTTTGTTAAATGCCAGCCATGGGCCAGCCCCTTTGCTAGGGCTAGGGATGGGTCTGGGTCTGGGCCTGGGATTCCATTGGTATAGGGAACTCCCAAGTGTGGAAACTCCCTTTACCAATGCACGTTGACACCCTCTTCCACCACGGTATAGTGAGATGTGTTTAAACCATGGAGAGGTAAAGTCATTTGCCCAGGGTCACGCCCTGAGGGCCTGCTTGGTGCCAGGCACTGTGGTGGGCACAGGGGATACAAGGAGAGAGGACTCAGTACAGACCCCCCACGTGACCCTGTGCAGGAGGAGGCTGTGGCTGTGGCTCTTCACAGCTAAGCGGATACAAGTCTGCACAGGGTAGTCTGGGGGGAGGTGCCAGCTTGGGGGACATCAGAAGAAGATGGCGCCTGGGCAGCATCCATGAGGTGTGGGCATTCTGGCCACTGGGGACTGGTGGGACCACTGTCCGGCACCCCAAGGGTTGGGGTGTGGTCAGGGCAAAGGGAGGCCCCAGCCTCCTGGCCATGGCCTCCTCCAACTCTGTTTTAGGGGCTGCCACCAGGGAGGAGGAGCCCCAGTACAAGAAGGACAAGGCCCTGAATGAGAAAATCTCCCTCTTCCGAGGGGACATCACCAAGCTGGAGGTAGATGCCATCGTGAATGCCGGTGAGTGCCCGCTTTCCTTGTTTTCTGTTTTGTGCCCGGCTTACAGGGTGCAGGGGCCCTGGGGGGATCACCATACCTCGTCTAATGGGTTTTTTGGTTGCCGGGGTGGTAGAAGTCTCCTGAACCTCCAGCACTCACCTACTGGCTCCAGTCTAGGCCTGTCCCTGAGACTAGGCCAGAGGAGGGGTCCCCTTTTCCCCAGGCTCTCCATGGCTGTGTTAGGGGCATAGGTTGGGGTTCTGTGGATGCCTGCTTATGTTAGCCAACGGAGCCGGCAGCCCCTGCCAGGGAGGGGGCTGTCTCGGACCCCCCGTGGGACGTCCCTCTTTTCCGACCGTCTCCCCAGGGCCCACCCTGGTTCTCTTGCAGACCTTTCGCTCAGCCTGGGCAGCATCCCAGGGCGTTGCTGGGTCAGACAGGTCTTGGTGATGGGAGTGGTGGGTTCTCTTTTCTCTTGCTGGGAAGGGACACTGTGTTGAGGCACAGGCAAGGGGCAGACATGGCAGTGCCTTCCTGGCTCCCAGGCTCCCACAGGGGAGAGGGGGCACCTCTGCTGGCAGAGACTGGCCAGGAGGTCTTTGGTTAGTGTGAGAGGCAGGGGAGGCTGGGAGAGCTCACTGTGTTCCCTAGTTAGAGAGCAGAGCTAAGAGGGAAGAGCAGGGAAGGCAGAGACAGCAGTAATTGGCACCTGGCTGTGGAGGCCGCCCCACCCAGGGCATCCTGCTCTTCCCAGTTGGGGGTCTGTGATAATGCTTGCAGGACAAGGAGGTGGGGGTGTCTTGGTGGCTGGCCCCAGAGGGGGCTGCTCAGCCCTCCCTGAATGGTCTTATCTCTGTATCTTCTCCTGTGGCTTCAGGACCATCAGATTGGAGCCCTGCGCTGGCTGTGGTGGCTGAGGTCAGGGAGCTGTCACCCAGAGATGATGGAGCCAGACTTTGGTCCTCTCCTGGGGCATCGTCGAGCCTGTGCCTCTGGATTGGCTGGGGGTCTGGGTACCTTTCTCTGGGGCCCTTCTGGGGAGGGTGCGAAGGCTGACACCAGTTCATCAGAGGAGCTTGTGGCAGGGCCGCGCCTCTGGCGCTCCTGCCAGGGACCTGTCGAAGCTTGGGGGTGGGGGGAGGAGGGAGGCTCTGTTGTCCAGGCGCTGGGCCCACGGTGATGGATGTCTCCTCCTAAGTGCCTTCCCCGAGCCAGACGAGGCGTCGTGAAAGCTGGAGGCCGCTAATGGGCGATGTCCTCACCTCTTTCATGGCAGACTGGACGCCAGGAGGCTCATGGCTGCCCCGCCTGTCCTTTTAGTGCCCGTGTTCCTGGGGGCCCACAGGGCTGGGAGCTGCCATGGAGGCACCAAGGCCAGCTCCTCCTTTACAGAGGAAGAAACTGAGGTAGTGTTGGGATTGGAATTTGAACTCAGGTCCTCTGACTCCAGGCATTGCCACAGACCCCGAGGTACTGTGAAAAATGGAGCCAGAGGTTCTGAGTTCAAATTTCACCTCTGCCCACTCATTACTTGGGTAACCTTATCAAGTCCCTCAACTCCCTCCTCTATAAAATGAGCCTTGGAGTAATTGGCCTCTGAATTGCCTCCTACCTCCTACAGCAGGTCCAGTTTTAAGGCTTCCTCTTTCCCCGTCATTTCCAGCTGCCTGCCTTGTTCTTCTCTCTGTGCCACCCTCTTTCTCCTGAGGGGCCCTGGCAATATCAGACCAAGCTTGGATGGGTTGGGAAGCATATAGGGTGCTTCCACTCCCCAGATCCAGGGCTTCCTGAGCTTCCTGGGTTCTAGGCTGAACCCCCAGCTTCTAGGCCGTGCTCCCGGGTTCTAGGCTGTACCCTGGGTTCTGGGCTGAGTCCCTGGGCTGGGTTGGGGGCTGGGGAGCAGTCACAGAGTTTTCTCCAGGCCCTGCAGCTGCCTCGGCTCCCCATCCAGTCCAGCCCCTCACCCAGCCTCCCACCAGGGGGCGCGAGTGATCAGCGTTGCTGGCGGTCTCGTTAACTCCCCGGCCAATAAATCATGCTGTTTATTAGTGAAATAAAAGTCTTAAGTAACAAGGGGCTTTTGCCAGAGCTCCATAAATCTGATTCTGTGCCTCATGAAACCCATATGTGCTTAATTCATATGTAAAGTTTCAAGCAGGAATATCACACGCTTGCCCATTAAATTCTATTTGACTTGGTGCCATTCATGAGCCATGAATAATTGGCCTCTCCACGTTCACGGACCGAACCATGATGGCCAGAAAGGAAAAAGGACAAAGGACAGAACTCTGGGAGCCTGGCTTTTTAAAGTCAGGGCTGGGGTCTCAGATTTGGGCATGGTGGCCTGCAGGGGTGACCGAAGGTTACCGAGGGGCACCTGCATGCCTGGCTGCATGGTTCTCATCACCCGCTGCTGGGCCAGAGGGGCGGCAGAACCCTCATCTTCCCCTCTGTCATGCGGTTCTATCCAGTCAGGCAGTCCCGAGGCCAAGGATGGATAGGCAGGGGTGAGCAGGGTAGAGAGCCTCAGGAAGAGCTGGGAACGGGCGGTGAAGTCCCTTTCTTTCCTTAATTTTAAGGTAATAGATCCACTCGATTTTGGTATAGTGGGTACTCGTCCCCCTCAGCCCCCAGATGCCTTCCCTCCCACCACAGGGCAGAAATAGAACCTAGCAGTCTAGAAAGATGGAGAGTTCACAGGTCTATTAAACTAAAAAAACCCCACAAAGTCAATTCCCTGACAAAAGTTGGTCTGTCTATGGGGAACACAGTAGAAGAGAAGGAGGTTGTCTTAGACTTGACCCTGGTAGCGGGCCAGGGTCATCGCTGCCTCTTCTTGCTCTGATTTAGGCTGTTGGTGTTCCCTCTGTCTGTTACTCTCCTGGGTCTGCCTTTTCCCCCCTTGGTCAATTCAGAGCAATCTTCCCATCCCTTTCTGAATCCTTTCACTTTCACTATTCTTTCTGCGAAGTAAGGTCCTAGTAGTGTCAGCCCCAGAGGCACTGACTAGGTGCCTTTGTTTTTCCTGACTCTCTGAGGACTTTGACTCTCCTGCCTTCCCCCGTGTTGGGGTGCTTTGGTTTTCTTGGCTTCTCTCTTGTTCAGAGTGGAAAGGGGCTGGTGATGGGACTGCTACCAGTCTGTGCCCTGTGCTGTGCATCTGCCCCACTGGTGCCCATCTAAGCCCCTTCCTGACTCCCTTCCCATCTCTCTCCCCCTCCTTCAGGTACAAATGCATGGATGTGTCCTTGGCTCCTTCCACTGGATTGGAAGCCCCTTGGGAGCAGGCCCTGTGCTGCCCTGGCCCAGGCTTTGCCCACAGTAGGAGGTTCATGATTGCTTGGTCTGTATGAGCATCTCTGCAGCACCTCCTATGTGCTAACACAGTGCTTTGAGGAGGGTGTCCTCATTTTACAGTTAGGAAGGTGGAGGCTGGAGGCTGGAGGCTTGAGCCAACATGGGCAGCTATGAGCATCCCTGGATGACTGGGGGGAAGAGACCCTGACAGGGGCTCCATGATCTGGCAATGTAGTCTGGCAGGTTCTTTCAGGTCTGGGACAGGCAGAGAGCCTTCCTGTTACCTCTTCCCCTCCTTGCTGTGGAAGGCCGTGGTCCCCCAAAGGGGATAGCCTCTGTCTGGGCTTTTGGAGCATGGTGGGCTCCTGCCATCTGTGCTGGACATGGCTCGTGACCACTGGGGCATACAACATCGGTCTTAATTAAATTAAGCTGCCAAGCTGATGAGATAAGACAGGAAACCCTGGCATAGGCCCCTAAGTTGGAAGAAGAGGTGTTGCTGCAGGCGGGCACGGGGAGCTCTTGGCTCCTGACCCCAGCTTGGGGACTGGTGGCTCCTGATTCCAAGGGGGCTGTGCCTGCCCATCGTTACCCTGGGGCCATCTGTCATCCTGTCCAGCCGTTCCCTCCGGGTTGTAGCAGGGGCAGGGGAGGGAGGCTTGGGGGTCTGTGCACAGGAGTCTTCGCTGGCCATTCCAGTCACTTAACCTTCATCTCGCCTTGTTTCCTTCTGTGCTGTGACCTTGGACAGGTCACTTACTCTCTCTGGGTTTCTGGCTTCTAATTTCTGAAATGATTGGCATGTCTTTTGCTGGACGTGCCGCGCCAGGCTGGGGCAGAGGTACGGTAGAGAAATAACTCGGGCAGGCTGGTGGAGCTGAATCAACACTGGACTTTGGAGCCATAAGACCTGCCTCCAGATCCTTGACTTTCCAGGCCTCAGTTTCCTCATCTGTAAAATGGGGGAGCTGGAGAAGATGGTCATTGGGGCTTCAGAGCTTTGAATTGCCCAGAGTCCCACCACCTGCCTCTAGCTGCTTCAGGGGGGTGCCTGGAGGAAACTGAGGCCCAGAGGCCTCAGAGGTGCAAGGCTGGTGAAAGGCCCCGCTAAGAAGCCTGCACTCGGCCCCCAGGGTGAGCTTTCAGAGGGATCATTTGAAGGGGTGCTGGGAGCAGAGCAACTCTCCCCTGACAGAAGCCTTTCATTCACCCCACTCCTTGCCTTCTGCTCCTCCTCAGGTTGGGCTCCCCAGATCTCGGGCTGGAAGAAAGGGGAGTAAGTGCCTTCGGGGGAGGTGCTCCCTCTCCTGCAGATGTGGGACCGTCAGTGCCATCTGGGTGATGGGGGGGGGCCCTGAGAGTCCGGTGTATGTGTAAAGGCAGGAAGGCGGCAAGTGGAAGATGGCGGGGAGGAGGCTAAGCCTCAAGGAGGTGTTCTGGGGCTAAGCCATCCCTGTAAATGGCTTCCTCTGTCATTTCTGATTTAATTTGTTTTCTGATGCTTGCCACTAGCAGGTCCAGCAAACATCTTTCCATCAGGTGGGTGGGTAGGGGGGCTGCTCCTGCCTGAGCTTGGCTGGGAGGAAGGGGGCCCACTGGCCCTGTAGGAGTTTGGGAGGCAGAGAGTGCTAGTTAGCAAAGCAACAAATAGTGGGTGGTGGCATCCTGTGTTGTGCCTTGGGAAACAAGGAAAGCCCCACAGTGGATCACATTGTGGCTGAAGGAAGAGATGAAGGGAGATCCTCTTCCTGGAGGATGAGGGCGTCTTTCTCTGTGTGTCTCTCTTCTCTCTTTCTGTGTGCACGTGTGTGTGTGCGTGTGTGCGTGTGTGCGTGCATAGTCATGGGCATTGGTGGGTTTCCTCTGTATTGTTGGAGGGGATAGTCACGTCAATGAGATTTCTGATCCATAGCCCTCTTAGGGTATGGATGTGAAGGGGAAGGGGGAGAGGACGAGGGGGAGTGAGACTCCATCCTTGCCTTTTTTTCCTGAAATATTTAGCCGCTGGGGTGACTGGCATCCGGCCTTGTTACTTGCTTCTCACCAAAGATATCCTGCCATGCACAAGGATTAGAGAAAGAGCAGCTTGTGACCAGTGGATACCCTTGGTGAGGGAGTTGGCTTCCCATCGCTGGAATCTGCATGCTGAGTGATGGTTTGTCAGGGAGGGGTCTAGAGGAGTCATGCTGAGGTTTGGGGTGGGCCTAGCCTGAGATTCTGCTCTTCTGATTCTGTGGAAGATAAGGACGATTGGTTTGCTAGTGTGGGCGGAAGGCTCTGACCATTGGGGGCGTTGGGGATTCCAAGGTTTGGTTCTTGCCTCCTGTGCTCTCTTCCCCAAGGTAGTCTGGAGGAGGGCTCTAGGCTAGTACTTTGCCTTGCATTGTGCATTGAATGATTGAATGGGTGTATCTGGATGCCTGAGTGGGCCTGTTATTTTTTTTTAGACCGGGGAAGGCAGGGCAATTGGGTTATGTGACTTGCCCAAGGTCACACAGCTAGTTTTTGTGTTAAGTGTCTGAGGCTGGATTTGAACTCAGGTCCTCCTGACTCCAGGGCTGGTGCTCTGTTCACTGTGCCACCTAGCCACCTGGATGGGCATGTTGTACAGATGTGCCTTCCTGTGAGGGAGGAAGCATGGTGTGATGGAGAGAGGCCTGAACTTGGTGCCAGAAGACTCAAGACGCTTGGCTTTGTATCCTGCCTTCCCTATTTACTGGCTGTGGGATCTTGGGTGAGTCCCACCTGGGTCTTGTCTTCCCCCACTAAAATGAGAGAGTTGGTTGACAGGCTCTCCTTCCTTCTGTTTCAGTCATTCAGTTAAGACTTCTTTAGTGTCTACCACGTCCCAGGGCGCGAGCTGTGCGCTGGGGACATAACAATAAAGGAAAGCGCTCTCTCCCTGGAGGGAGCCATCTTCCTTTTGGAAACTGACCAGGCTTTGGCGGTTGGCCTGGACGTGCTGTTTCCAGAAAGCCCGCCATTATTGATCACAGTCTGAACTCCCGAGGGGACGTTCTGTGCCTTTCTAATGGGCTTTGACACTTTAGTGGTTCCGTCATCCAGTTCAGTTCAACACCAGATACTTGTTAAGGACCTGATGTGTGCTGGCCACATGCTAGGTCATAGGGTCACGAAGCCAGAGCTGAAGCAGCCCTCCCTGCCCTCACAGAGCTTACGCTTTAGTCTGTGAGAATTGCAGCCTTGTTGCCTTGTAATTCTTGTGCCACGTCCTTCTGTCCTTCCTCAGTAGAGGCCCCGCCCAGCGTGCTGGAAGCTTTCCTCTAGGTCTTTCAGTGTCATCTGGGCGCCAGGATGGCCCGGGGGTCGGGGGGAGGTCTCGGCCAGCCCTCGTTCTCGGTAGATGACCAGCCTTGGCCAGGTGCAGGTGTCCTCGTTGACCTCTTCTGTGCACAGCCATGTTGCTAACAGGCTAACATGATTTATGTCCCCCTGTGAATCTTTCCGGACCCCCTTGGGTCACCCCTGATTTTGAGTCTTGATTCAAGTTGTCTGGCATTCCTTGGAGAATACTGAGGTTCTGTCCCTTAATGACAGGTGAAAGATTGGATGACCTGTCTGTCTTCAGAACAGGTTTAGAGACTGGTAGGAATGCTTTGGAGAGGCTATGGTGCCATTCCTTGGTAACCGGGAGGAAGGGCTTTGAATGCCAGACAGAGGTTTTTATGTTTGATCTCGGGGGTGAATTTACTGAGTAAAGGGGTAATGTGGTTGGACTTGGGCTTTCAGAACATCATTTTAGTGGCTGAATGGAGGGTGACTGGAGTGGGGAGAAGACTTGAGGGGGGCCGATCCATTCCAGGCTGGTGCGCTAGTCCAGATGTGGGGGGATGAGAGTCTGCACCAGGGGCTTGGAGAGGAGAGGTGCGGCAGAGGTGAAACCCACAGGCCTTGGCACTATGTTGGATATGGGGCTGGTGGTGAGAGAAAGAGTGAGGGGTCCAGGATGACCCCTAAGTTGGGAGCCCCAGGAGCTGTGGTCCTCTAGGGAAGGCAGGAGGTGGGGAAGGATCGGGGAAAGAGATGAGCTCCACTTTGGCCATGCTGGGTTTACGATGTCTACTGGACATCCATTTCCAGATGTCAGAAAGGCGATTGGAGATGTGAGATTGGAGGTCAGCAGAGAGGTTAAGTAGATTTGAGAATCATCAGTGGAGAGATGGTAATTAAATCCCTGGGAGCTGATGAGCTCACCCAGTGAAGTAATAGGGAGGGAGGAGAGGTGAAGGCCCAGGACAGAGCCCTGGCGGAGGAGGGGTCCAGGCCCCTTCCATCTCTCTCAAGTTCTTCTCCATCCTGTGTGCAGAGGGGCTTTTATTTTTCTTTTGGCAGTGGACAGAGAGAGTTGAGCTTGAGTCCCAGGACCTGAGTTTCAAATCCTGGCCTTGTCACTTATTGCCTGGGTGACCTTAGACAAGTCACTCTGCTTCTTTCTGGGCCTCTCTGAAGTGAGGGTGATTGGTCTCGAAGGCTCTAAGGTCCCTTTCAGAGCTATAATGGGATACTGTCAAGGAAGATTCCAGTCAGGCGGTTTTTAAGGTCCAGTCTCCTTGTCCTGCTTCGCCCCAATGGTTGAATTCCCCCCTCCCCCCTTCCCGACAGTGGCCAGAGCCCTTAGCCTTTGTATGTGCCTGTCTCTGGTTTTCAATTAGCGGGAGAAAATTAAATTGAACATGCGTGAAAAGGGGCTGAGCCTGGCTCAGGGTGACATCATGTGGTGGGGCCCTGTGCAAAGGTGGGGTGGGTGAAGGCTTGTGGCCCACAGTCATTCATTCTGGGCGCACTCACTGAAGCCGCGGTGCCGGGGGGACGTCCAGCCCCCAGGCTTTATCAGGCCTCCTCCTTGGTGCCCGGCACTGTACCACCGGGCTGTCAGCAGAGGCAGCATGTCCAAGTACATGGTCTAGAGAGTCCCAGAGGAGGAAAGGCCCTCCACCAGTGCAGGTGGGGGAAGGGAAGGGGAAGAAGCATTTATATAGTGCCCATCTTGTGCTTCATTTCATCCTTACAACAGCCCTGAGGCAAACAGATTAAGTGACGTGCCCAAGGTCACTGCTCTAAGCCTCAGTTTCCTAATCTGAAAAGTGGGAGCAATGCTGCTTGTGGTCATTTCTTCCTCAGGCCATGATGGTGGTAAACCTTCCTGTGCCCCCTGGGCTGCTGTACTGAGTCTGAGTAGCCCCGGGGGCGGGAGGGGTCAGCATCTCTCCTCTCTTGGTTTGTAATGGGAAGACTGGCTTGGCAGAGGATGTGAAGAATGGAGATTTGGGAAACATCCCCTCCCTTTCTGGACAAGCTGGGGTGACATCAGCCTTCCCCCTCCCTGGCTGAAATCGAGCCTGGTCTGCCCGTTCCGGGCAGGGTGAGACTGGCTGTGTCTGGCATTTCTGAAGGGAAGGGGAGTACCCATGGGACTGGGACAGGCAAGGGAGGGTGAGGAAGGGTGGCGGCTGCCTGTAACTGGTCTGCTCCTGGGAGGATGCTGGTGGGCCCAAGCACACAGAGGCCCCAGAGCCCCTCCCTCCATCTTCCCTTCCTTCCTCTTTTCTGGGGCCCCCAGTGTTTTAGAAACTCACCTCAGGACCTCATCATCTACCCTTCCATCCACCCCTCTCCCCCTCCCTCCCCCTCTCTTTGTCTAATCTGTCTGTCCATCCACCCCTCTGTCCATTCGTCCATCTGCCCCCCACCCACCGTCCATGTCCCTGTCTATCTAGCACCGTCTTCTCTTGGGCCGCCGCCGGTGGCAGCTGCTGTTTACCATAATGGGCCAAACTTTCCCGGTGGTGACCGAGCTGTGGCAGCCCTGATTAATTACCAGGGAGAAAGGACGCAGCTGCTGGGGTGACGGCGGGGGCGGGGGGGGGGTGTGTGTGTGAAGGGCAGTGTGGAGCAGTGGCTGGAGTCCTGTGTTCCGAGTCCTCCAGACCTGGGTTCGGATCCCACCTCCCCTGCTTAGTAACTGTGCAGCCTGCCAAGCCCCTCCACCAGCCCAGGCCTCCATGGGCTCCCCTTTAAAAGAAGGGGGTTGGCCTTGAGAGCCCCAGAGGGCCCTTCCAGGTCCACATCCATCATCATGAATCACAGCAAACCCCTCCAGTATCTTTGCCAGGAAAGACCCCCAGCAAGGTCAGGCTGAATGACTGAGCGTGGCCAGGGGATGGCTGAGTCAGGAAGACCCAGGCTCAAATCTGGCCCCAGACCCCCTCAGACTAGCTGTGTGACCTTGTATGCCTCAGTTTCCTCATCTGTGACATGAGCTGGAGAAGGAAATGGCAAACCCCTGCAGTGTCTGCTGAGAAAGCTCCAGATGGGGTCATGTAGAGTCAGACGCCACTGAACAGCATCCGTCTATTAGTCACTGACCATTTATGAAGCCCCTGTTGTATGCCAGGTCCTGGGCTGGGTGCAGGAGGACACAGAGAAAGGCAGAGATGACCCCTGCCCCCCAGGGAGCTCCCTGGCACGCCGGCACACTCTTGGACAAATAGGACCTGTAGAGCGACCTCAGGGACAGCCGTCCTTGTCTCTGGTCACTTAAAGAGCCCGTGTTTCAGCTTGGCCAAATGGCTCATAGAGACTTTGGGGACACCGTATGTAGGCCCAGGCAGTGAGGGATGGCAGGGCCTCTTGGAGGAGGGGGACAGGAGTAGAGGCTCTGGGGAGGCTGGGGGCAGCCCCAGTGAGGGGATGGTGTCTCACACCAGTCCAGGAACAGCCAAGAGGCTAGTGTCTCTCAGTGAGGAGTGTGTGGCTCTGGTACAGTGTAAGACCAGCTGCCAGTCCTTCAGCATTTATTAAACTCTTACTGTGTGCCAGGCCCCAGGGCAGCAAAGACACAGTGGGTCAGTTGCTGCCTTCCAGGAGTTAACATTGTCAGCCAGCATTTATGAAATGCTGACTCTCCTCACTCTCCCCTTCCTCCTCCTTCTCTTCCCCCTCCTCCCCCTCTTTCTCCCTCTCTTCCTCTTCCCCCTCCCCCGCCCTCCTTTTCCTCCCTCTCTTCTTCCTCTTCCTCCCCCTCTTCCTCTCCCCCTCTCCCCTTCCTTCCCCTCCTCTTTCTCCTCTCCCTCTTCCCCCTCCTCCCCTTCTCCTTCTTCTCTTCCTCTTTCTTTTCATAGAATTATGGATGCAGAGGTGGAAAGGAACCCTTTCATTTTATAAAATGGGAAACTGAGTCTGAGAGGGAAGTGGACTAGCTCAGGGTCCCTGACTGGTGAGACCGCTGGCTCCCCCTCTTGGGCAGAGGGCGGTCCAGGCGACCTCTGTCTGCTGCCGCCTGGTGGGGTCTCTCCTTGAACCCTCCCTGCTGCACTATCCCTTCCCAGGTGAGGTTTGCCGCCTCCTTGGGTGGACGTTCTTCTGAAGGGCCCTAGTGGCCTCATGGGGTGCGGGTGCTGCTGCCTGGGCCGTGGGGGTCTAGTGCCCTGCTCTCAGCAGCAGGTGGGGTGGGGGCTGTAGTGGGGAGCAGGGGCAGACCAGGAGGGGGTTCGAGGAGTCCCAGGGACCCGAGCAGGGGGGAGGGGATTGAGCTTTGTTATTGTCCCTGCAAAGTAAGCTGATTACTGCTAATTAATCCTCTTGACACCCTTGAGCTGGAGCCAGGCCTCATTATCCCTGCTAATAATAAGGAGGGAGGCTCTTCCCTGGAGAGGGGGTGCCTGGGGCCCAGGACTCCTGGGTTCCTACCTCACTTTGGGAGGGCAGATGGTTCAGGCCCAAGTTGGGGAGGGTGCTTGGGAGCCGGGCATGGCTGCCTGCCCTGCCCTTTCCCTCTGCTCACCCTGGGATCACTGGTTTAGGGTCCCCCAGGCCTGGAGCCTCAGCATCTTTTTGTAGATGAAGCCAGGGTCACACGGGGGGTGGGGGGCAGGGCCAGGTCCTGTGACTCCAAATCGGCCTGGTCCCCAGTGTCCAGCCCCGCCTTGGGGTGTCCGTTCATTAAACAACTACTATGTGCTGAGTGCCAGGCTAAGTCTTTTACAGGTATGATGTCATGTGAAGCTGAGGATAACCCGGGGAGGCCTTGGTTAGCAGCATTCCTATTTTACTCTAAGGCTGAGAGAGGCCCAGATACATTCAGTCACCTGCCTAGGGTCACATGGCTGGATTTGAACTCCACTCTTCCTGACCCTGCGTCAAAGTTGATATAAAACATAGCAACATTTACGGAGTCTCCCAGGTACTGAGGCTGCCTTCAGGGAGCTGGAGTTCTGAGGGGCAGACAGTGTTCTGTTCATGGTGTGTAAGGCCGTGCAGAACCCATATGGACCCCAGTCATTCTGGGAGGGAAGGCAGGAAAAAGCCGGCAGATCACGGGAGGCACTGCCAGAGACAAGCCTTCTCAGAGTCAGAGGAGAGGGGAGCCGGCTTCTAGGTGGTGGCTACAGCTGGTGTAGACACAGCAAGAAGGTGGGTGTGGCTGGAGCTGAGGGTGCCAGGAGGGCGAGGACCAGAGGCCTCCTTCAGGGGACCGGGAGAGGGAGAGGAAGGGGTCCGTGGCCCTCAGTGTGGCCTGTGGTGCCTCAGAGACAATGGAGAAATGTTGGTGCTTTATTCCCATTTCTTTCTGGAGTCCCCTTTCACCCCCATCCCCCCATTCCTGAAGGCTCTGAGGGCCACGCAGGGGAAGCTCCGAGGCTTTTGCCCCACCCCCCAGTTAGGTGTTTGATTAAGAGTCACACTGTGTGCCTGGCCCAGGCCCCCCCCCCCCCAGGTCCTGGATGCTCCCTGGGGCTGCCCTTAATCCTCATTCTCCAACTTTGGGCAGGTGGTCATGCTGGAGCCCCACTGCACAGTGCTTGCCCTCAGAGGGTTTCCCTTCCACTGGAGGATACAAAGTAACTCCTTTACAGTTTCTCACTGATACTGTTTGTTTTCTCCTTCCCTCCTCTCCTCCACTAACAAAGAACAAGTATAGAATGTATAGAATAGGAAGCAGTTCAGTCAGACCGAGCAGGCCCGCTTAGTATGCCTGGTTACACTCCCGTGGCCCCCACCCAAGAAGAGAAAATGGCAGCGGCGCCTTTCCGAGCCAGCCTTTGGGGCCAGGTGTGATCATTGCTGGCATCCTGGTGGAACCTGCTGTGTTCCGGGCCCAGATCTCCTCATTGGATCCTCACAAGGACCCTGGGAAGGAGGTGCTGTTATGATGCATTCCTTCAGACTCCCAGGCCAGGAAAGCTTCCTCTGCTGTCATACACTGATGTAGGTTTGTCCTGTACTTGAGACTTTGCTGGGAGATTCTCTGGCTCCAGGTAACCCCCTCCCCCATGGCTTCTCTCTTAGCACCTGGCCCTGCTTCCCACCCGCCCCCAGTGCTGGGTCAGAAACGCCTCCCTTTTCTTCTTCCTGCTGCCCCCAGACTGTCCTGGTTTGCAGGACTCCCAAGGAGTCCTGGTTTGCAGAGCCCCTGCAGGGGCCCTCCCAGCATCAGATGGAAATTCCTCACTGGATGCAGGCCTTTGATTCTTGAAAGGGGCTTTGTTGGCAGTCCCACCCCCTGGTGACCCCCATTCATCAGGAGTGGCCTGCTTGGATGCTGCAGCACCCCCCGCTGTTGCCAGGGAGCCCCCCCTCCTACCTTTCCCAAGATCATCTCCTCTGTGGGTAGTGACCTTTGGGGGGACCTCAGCCATAAAGGCCAGAGAGGGCTGGGAGGGGGTGCTTGAGATGATTTGGTTTTGCCCCCCCCCCTCCCAGGAGGAGGGAGCTCCTGACCTTTTCCAGGCTTTCTGAAGGGGCTACAGACAAGCCTGGCCTTTGGGTGAACATTGTGTTAAATTCATATGCACTTAAACTGTACATGAGAGGGACTCACAGTTGCACATTCTGCCCCCCCTTTGCTCTGCTAATTGCATAATTAAAAGGACAATTTAAAGAGGGTGGGGGAGGGAAGCAGCTCAAGGAGCTGGGAGGGGCCAGCAGGGGTGACCCTGCCAGGGCCGAGGGAGCCCAGAGAGTCTCAGGCCGTCTGCAGTCATCTGAGCTGCAGCCGACCGGCTGCCCAGCCCTGGTCCCTGGGGCACTGTGGGGCTAAACGTTTGCCACATGGCAGCCCTGCTCAAGCAATGCTCCCAGCTGGTGGAGCCAGGCTGCTACTGCAGCAAAGGGGGGCCTTCAGTTGTCTTTTTCCCTGTTATTGCCTTTATAGGCTTGGGGAAATCAGCTTTACGACCAGTGCTGTTTGCCCGCTGAAATGTGGAATGTGTTTTATGGGAAGTAAACAGGAGGCCGGTTTCCAGCCTCTGGGGTGAGGGTGGGGGGGGGGGGAGTGCTGGGACAGAAAAGCCCACCTGGGTCCTCCAACATTGTCATCTTTTTCTTTTTTTTCTTTTTGGAGGGGGAAAGCAGGACAGTTGGGGTTAAGTGACTTCCCCAAGGTCACACAGCTTGTAAGTGTTAAGTGTCTGAGGCTGGATTTGAACTCAGCTCCTTCTGACTTCAGGGCCAGTGCTCTATTCACTGTACCACCTAGCCACCCCAAACATTGTCATTTTTAAAGGGACACCTACTGAGGTAGGCTTGTCTTGATGTGAGAGTATGGGGCTAGAATTTTTTTTAAAAGCAATTGGGTAACTTGCTCAAGATTACACTGCCAGTCATTTTTATGTATGGGTGCTAATTTTCCGAGGCCAGAACTGATCCCTGTCCTCCAGACTCCAGGGCCGTAGCTCTTACTCACTGCACCACCTAGCCGCCCTGGAGCTAGAATTTTTAGGGTCTGGAGGCACTGCCATAAGGAGGGTGGGGTAGCTAGGGCTTTGTCCTAGGGTGCCAGAATTGAGAGGGCACAGTTTCCTTTTGGTGTAGCACCTGGCACATAGTAGGTTCTTCATATGTGATTATTGGTTGTTGATGGATTCATTGACTTGAGGTCCAGAAGCCTTGGGTTCGGATCCCTTTTCACATGCTTTCCAGCAGTGTGCCCTTGGGCACATGACCTAATAACCTGTCTGAGCTTCTGAAAGTCCTCCCCTCTGTAAAATTGGGTAATTCCAGGGTTGTTGTGAGTATTGAATGGGCTCACCCTGGAGTGCAAGGTTGTTCTGGAGAGGCCTTTACTTCCTGGCTTTTGCCATCTAGAAGCTTCCCATCATTCTTGGTACGGATTCTAGAGCTAGAAGGGAACTGGAAAGGCCATTTAGTTCACTCCTCTTGTTGGGCAGAGGAGGATACTGAGGCTGAGAGGTGAGCCTCTCTGGGGTGGTGGACATAACAGGGCTTCTCCCCCTCAGGCTGGATTGACCTGCTGGGGATTTGGGGTAGGAGGGGGTGGGCCTGGGAGGTGCCTTGCATTTCTATGGCTGCCAGGGGGTGCTCCTGAGGTTTCCTCTCCAGTGGGAAGCTGCTGATACTCGGTATTCTCCGCCTACTGCAAGGACACCTCAGCCTTCCTGCTCTTAGCACAGTGTGTTATAGAAATACTTGTTCCCTTCCTTGCTCCAACCCCCTCATCTTAGTTGAGGAAACTGAGGCACACAGTGGTGAAATGGCTTGCCCAGGGCCACTCTGCTGGTGAACTGCTTGCAGTGGGTCTTCTTGACTCCTGGCCCAGCACTTCAGGCTTTTCCCCCTGGGCTACCCTGTCTCACTGTCAAGTTCAGCAGCCTCCTGGTCTTTAGGCCTGAAGCAGGTGCCTGGTATCCCTGCTTCTCTTCCCTTCCTTCCTTCCCTCCCTCCCAGGAGGCAGGAGGTGATTTAGCTGCCTTTGATGCTGAGTTAGAGAGAGGAGAAAGCACGAGACATATTTCAAGCAGCTGCAGTCCTGGTGAAGCTCCGGCCTTGGAGTCTTTGAATCATCTTCCCAGCCCCATGCTGGGCATCTCCTGGCTCTCTTCACTGCTCTTTGCAAAGCAGCCCAGAATCGAGGCCAGCTCCCGGAGGGGGATGGCTCCCATGGGGGCTCAGCTATTCTGCAGCCTCCCTTAGTGCCCCCTGACTGATACTGGTGCCATGGTTGCCATCCTCCCTTCCTCCCTCTTCCTCTGCCTTATCTTCCAGGGGCACTCACCTCTCCCCAGTCTTCTCTTTCTTGCTGTTTCATGGCATTGTCTTATGGGGCCCTTGCCATCTTGGACCACTGTCTTGTCTCATCCTGCCCTCTAGCTGGGCAACATCCTTCCTAGTCTGGTCCTCAGAAATGAATCAGCTCATCATTTAGTAGTTTCCTGCCTTCATTATCCTGGCTAATTAGGTGTTAAACTATTTTTCTGTGTTACTGTGGATTGGAATAATTCTGTCACTCTCAGAATTTGATGCCCTGGGGCAGAGTTCCTGTTGCCCCACCCTTATTGTAGCTGTGAGTTTGTTCTCTTGTCTGGAAGGGAACTCAGGAGACCTCTTAGGGCAACCTCCTCATTTCAGAGAACAGGGAGCCCTGGCCCTCAGTTTACAGAAGGGGATGTTTTAGCCCAGAGGGATTAATGGGGTTGTAGCTTCACGGCCCTAGATGTCAACCCCTCATTCTACAGATCCGTTTTCTGTGGCCTCTGAAGTTAGCTGGCTTAGGTAATGAGGCAGGACTGGGACTTGAACACAGATCTGCTTTTCATTGGTCATTCTCTATATACTACAGGTCTTTTCTCAGGGGAATTGTTCCTGGTGACAAAACAGAAGCTTTTATTTATATAGAATTTTAAGCTTTGCAAAGCACTTTCCCCAGCCTTATTTGGTCCTTATACCTGCTCTTGGAGTTCCCACTTTACATATAAAGAAACTGAAGCTCATAGAGATTGACCTCACTGGTGGGGATGGTCCCTTCCTTGTTCTCCTCAGGCTTTCCTTTCCTCGACCATTCCTGGTTGGGCAGTAGCGGTCTGGGGGGGACGCTCGGAGCGGCCTTTGGAGGGCTCTGGCCCCCCACCCTGGGTCTTGTAATCCAAGTTTAAGAGAGAAATAAAATCTCTCTCTGTCTTGCCCCTCCTCTGCCACTAATCCATTTGCGAAGGCTGGGTGCCAAGTGTAAGCTAATTAAAGACTTGCCTCTCTCAGCTCGTCCTGGACCTTGAAGACCCATCGTATTGTTCTGGGTGATCAGCCAACAGGTGAGGGAAAGAAGAGGCAGCAGGAGGCCTTCCTTCCTCACCCAGACCTCCCAGATGCAGTCTGCCACACCTGGCTTAGCCTGGCAGACCCTACGAAGGTGCCCTGGGCTGGCCCTTTGTTTCTTATCCTTGGGCTCTTCATATCCAAGACCTTCCCTAGGCAGTAATGGGTTAGAGGGATGTTATCATATTGGGGGCAGCTCTCCCGTTGGGGTTGGCTCTCTTGTTGGGGAGGGCATCTCTCCCATGGGGAGTGGCTGTACTATTTGTTGGGGGCAGCTTTCCCATTGAGGGGTGGCTCTCCCTTGGGGGGCAGCTCTCCCATTGGGGGTGTGGATCTCCCATTTGCCCACTGAGGTCCTTGAGGGGGTCCAACAGCCTCACCTTCCCCTGCAGGCCCTTTCCTCGCTGCTCTCTAGTTCATGGCCTTGAGGGTTTCTCTGGTAGCCTATGAAGTCACGTGAATAAGGGTTCTAGCCTTGGCCTTGGGCTGGAATCTGGGCTGTGGCGCTGAGTGCCCTGGGCCCGGGTCCCCTTGTGTCCCTGCACCCTCGTTTCCTCATCTCTAGCAGCCCTCACCTCCCAGGATGGTTGTGAGGAGTCAGGGAGAGAAAATCCATGAAGAACCTTGAAAACCTGAAATGTCAGTGGTTGGCATTGGTGTCCCCCTCATCCTTCTGTCAGCGTGTTAATGTGAATCAGTGTGTTTGTACATGTGTGTACACACGCATGTATGTGTACGCCTGTGTGATAGAAACAAGGAAGCCTTCGTGGAGGGGCTGGGCCCGAAGCCAGGCCTCTCAGTTCCATGGGAGAGGGGCAGTCTGGTGGGGGAGCACAGGGGAGTGGTGGGGGGTGGCTGGGCCTGTCTTCTCCCCGAAGTGGGCAGATCTGGGCCCTTTCATGGCCAGTGTAAATAAAAATTATATAAACCCGCTTGGCGGATTCTGGGCGGCAGTAAATTACCCCCTGAAATGTCACAGGCCACCTGGAATGAGCCCATCTCTGAGGTGGGTGGGTGGCAGTGTGGAGCCCACCTGCTCCGGCTGGAGGTCTGATTTCATCCCTCCCTACATTTGGCAGTCTTGCAGATAGAGAGGAATGGGGGCCTCAGCCTGTCAGCAGTCAGGGGGCCCATTTGCTTAGCCTCAGGAGGGCGAGAGAGGGGTGTTGGCGTTAAGAGTGGGTCAAGTGACCACCTCAGAGCTGAGAGAGAGTGGGGTGTAGAGGAGGGAAGAAGGGTTGGGGGAGTCTGTTTTCTGTTGAGGGATCGAGGAAGAATGAGAACAAGAAGGGTGCTGGAGTTGGGCCAGTCCTGGAACGTCCTGGGTCCAGAGTCTAACCAGGGCGAGGCAGCTGGGGGGAAGCTTAGAAGCTTAAGGTATGTGGACGGCACCTTCCTGGGGGCATTGTGGCTGTCCCAGGCCTGCCTGGCCCTGGCCTTGACCCTGCCATGCTGGCCCAGGCTGTGGTTTCATTCCCCAGTGAACATTTGTCTGGTTATTGTTCTGCCTCATCCAGGATTCTAGAGCTGAGAAAAAGCCAAGATCAGAGACTCATCCCTTCAGAGCTGGGAGAGGCCCTGACCTCAGGGCACAGGGAGGTAGAAATGGCCCATTTCAGAGCACACAGTGAGTTTCTAAGGCAGGATGTGAGCCCAGCTCTCCCAAAGCTCAAGTCTGTTTTTCTCTCCACTAGGACAGGTTGCCCCTCAGTCTTGTAAAGAATGACTTTCTAGGTGGGGGAATAGAATGGATCTGTTAGGAAGCTAAGGCGATGGAAAAAGAAAATAAATCACATGAAACAAATCACCTTTGTAAAAGTCTGACAAGGTGACCTGGGGAGGAGGGGGAGGGGCACTGTGCCCTGCTGGTGGGAGATGTTCTAGCTTCAGCCTTTGATGTCCCCAGAGGGGATGTGGTACCACATACCCCAGCTGTTTAGGGCCTTGTAGGTCTGAGCCTCTGTTTCTTCTTCTGTAAAAACAGTTGGACTAGATGGTTTCTAAGGACAGGATCCCTTCTCTGTTCTAAGGCCCTCCCAGCCCTGACATCCCCCATTCTAAGGCTCCTCCCAGTTCTACCATCCGCTGTTCTAAGGCCCTCCAATTCCTGACATCCCCTGTTTTAAGGCTCCTCCCAGCCCTGACATCCCCTGTTCTAAGGCTCCTCCCAGCCCTGACATCCCTATTCTAAGGCCCTCCCAGCCCTGACATCCCTATTCTAAGACCCTCCCAGCCCTGACATCCCCTGTTCTAAGGCCCTCCCAGCTCCTCTATGTTCTCAGGGCTTGGATGTGACTCTCCTGCAACTCAGAACCTGGGGCTTTCTGGGAGGCTGCTCCTCCATGACCAAGAGCCCTTGTTGGGAGATATTGGATCCAAGCAGGGGGTGGGGAGTGGCCATTGGGTGAGAGCAGGGGAGGCCCCAGGAACCTTTTGAGGGGGCTGCTGTCGCTGCTCTCTGTGTCCTCAGAGCCTGGTGCCTTCTGGGGTCCAGGAAGGTGCTCCGGAGCACAGGGAAGCACCAGAGTGGGGAGTGAGGCCCGGCACTTGCAGGCCTCCCCTGCTCTGCCCCATCCGAGCTCTGTGTCAGTCTTTGATGGGGACCAGCTGTCATCGTGTCATGTGTTCAGGTTGAGAAATATCTCTTTCATTTGAGCAGAAGGAAAAACCCATTAACCTGTAACCAGACATGAAATCAGATCTAATGCAAACGCAGTGAGCTCTTATTTTATGTTAAATTTAGCATTAACGACTGGGGGCTGATGAAAAAGCAGTTTCTTTCTCTTCTCCCCTTCTGGCCGTGAGAGGCACGGGTGAGTGCAGAGGCTGCTGGGAGAGGCGCTGGGAAGCACTTTCTGGAGGGAGGAGAGGGGCTGTGGGCTTGAGGGCCCCGCAGGTAGGACAGCTGGGGCTCCCCAGACTCCCAGGGTTCCCCCCTTCTCTTTGCCTCTCACATCAGCCAGGGCTCTGGCTAATCTGTCTTTGCAAAGTGCCAGAAATGGGGGACAAAGCCAGCTGGCCTGGTGTCCACCCTGTCCTGTCTCCCTGATTGACCCGAGCTCCTTGGGGTCAGGGGCAGGCTGGGTTTTATCTCTCCAACCCCAGCACCTGTGGAGCATAATGAATGCACGCTTAGTAAACACCTCTGATTACTGATTGGTGTTTCATAAAATGACGAGTGCCTGAGAGTGGCAAGAACCACAGGCCTGAAGGCAAGTTTTCTTGGAATCTTCTTAGCAAAGATACCAGCGTGGTACGCCCTTTCCTTCTCCAGCTCATTTTACTGAGGCAAATAGGGTGAAGTGACTTGCCCAGGGTCACACAGCTACTAAGTGACTGAGGCCAGATTCGAACTCACAAAGAGGAGGCTTCAGGACTGGTGCTCTGTTCCCTATGGCAGCACATCTGATACTGTAGCTGCCCTGTCAGTCATCCTCTGACACTCCATCTTCTCATCTGTGCAGTGGGGATAATGGTGCCCGTAGTGCCCATCTCAAGAGTAGTGAGGGCCATGAGACAGTCGGTATCTGGTGCGTTGCAGACTTTTGCCCCCAGAGCTGGGGTTCTTCACCCCTTTGCATTGGAGCCCCTAGGCCCATGGGCCTCCTTCTCAGAATCTTGTTTTAAAGGCATATAGTGAAATCCTAAGTGATAACTTAGTTCACAAAGTGAACAGTCATCGAATAGGAAGAAAACTAAGTTAACCGACTGTAGCTTCAAACGTCCCCATTCTATAGAAACAGCAGCTGTCCTCATTAACAAGGGGCACTCCGGGCCTGTGTCTGGCTGTCACACTCCCCGGCTGTGGGAGGTCTCATGGGAAACACAAGAAAGGGGGTGAGCCTCAGTTTCCTCCTGTAAAGTGGGGGCTGTCATCTTCAGGGAGCTCGGTGCAAAGCCCGGAAGAATCAGAATTACGGAGGGGGGAGAAGCCTGTGTTGGGGAGCGGGCTGCCGCTTGTCTCCAGCTGGCTTCATCTGGCTCCTGGACAACCAGAAAGGGGGTCTCCTGGTCACATGGCCAGGACAGGGGCTAACGGATGGACCATCCCAGTGGCATCACAGCAGCTCAGAGGTTCTGTTTCTAGGGAGATACCGGGGTCCGTTCAGATGGGTCAGATTGGCGCCCTTGCTCTGAGAGCCTGGGCCCAGTCAGCTGGGAATGGGAGGAGCAGGTCTTATAGAGGAGGCTGGGCACTGGCCAGACAGAGGAGGATAAGGCCAGAATGCCCAGGGCTTCCTGGAGTTCAGAGACAGAAGCCTCCAGGGTTTGGTGCAATTCTCCATGAAGGGATTTTGGAACTAGAGGGACCAGAATCCACTGGGGAAGAGGGGGCAGAGGGTTTGTGAGGCCAGCAGGAGTGTGGTGTGATGGATGGGCCTGGCTGCTCCCATCTTGGACACCTGCTGGCTGCGGGACCCAGCCCTCGGTTTCCTCATCACAGAATGGGAGGGTTGGACTCGACCTCTGGGATTCTTTCTGATGCCCATGGGAGCTGCCCACATCATGAAGAACCCGTTGTACCTTAAGCTAGGACTTAAAGCTGTCCAGGTGAGCCTGTCATGTGGGCATCACTTCTGTAGGTGATTAATAAATGCTTGTGGGTGAACTGCTTATTGATCGACTGAAGGAGCGTCTAAAGGGAAGTGGGGGAGCAAGTGTGGGTGGTGGATATTTAAATCTCTGGGTGAAGGGGACCTCAGTGGCCATCTGATTGAACATGGACTGGAAGAGGAGCCTGACCAGTGGTCATCCAGCCTGTGATGGGGAACTCATTATTTGCCAGCACAACCTATAGCCAGCCCCTCATCGCAGGCCTCGCCCTTGGGAGCAACATCTGGTAGAAGCAGTAAGCCACAGCTGAGGCCAGGGAAGATGGGGCAGATGACTGCACAAACGGGCTTGAGACAACTAAAAGTTAAATCTTTCTATTTATTTCAAGAAAGGATGAGGACGTGTAACTTGTACATTTTATATGAAAAAAGGACAAAGTGATTAAACACATTCATTTCAACAGTGAGAATTTCAAGGCACCTACAAAGAAGGAGGCCAGAGGGCAAGTGGCTGGAGGGCAGGTGGCCGGAGGGCGGGCAACCAGAAGGCAGGCAGCCTGGCACTTTGGTTTGGGGGCCTCCGAGGGCTCGTGGTCTCTCTTTTCTGAAAACCCCCGTTCTCTGGGTGGAGAGGTTGGAGGGAGGTGGAGAATGGAGGTGGTGGCTGGGCAGAAACAAGTCATCCTGCGCCTGTCATGCCACTGCCTCGGATGCCCAGGCCCACAGTGTAGCAGCAAGAGTTTGCCATCCAAAATAGAAAAGAGGGGCAACCCAAAGCCCCATCTATGGCTGGCCAGCCCAGCCCTGCGAGTCCCCTGTTCTCGCTGCCCAGCTGGGGAGGGTCTGCAGGCTGCTGCCCTTGGGGACCCCCGCTCTGGTTTCTGAGTGGCAGAGAAGGAAGGGCTGTGGTGACTGTAGCCATGTATGTGAGAGATGGGGGAGAGAGAGAGGGACAGGAGGGGGTGATGAGGAGGGGGCTGGGCAGAGGGGAGGGAGTGGCCGGCATCTGCCCCTTTTGGAGATGTTCTAGGGTGGGGCTGGCCAGCCTTCTCTGAAGCCCCCAAATGGGACTGAATGGGGGCTGGGACACATTCCTCTGCAGGGCCTACAGAGGGGGCTTGGGGGTTCATTTCATTTTCTCCCCTCTAATTGCGACACATCCCTGTTCATCTGCCTTTTGACATTTATATAATTAGCGAGCCTCAATCTAGTGGGAATGCCATGCAGTGGGGCCATGTTTCTAGACGAGACTGTGTTTATAACCCCAACCACAGCCACCTTCCCAACGTTCTCATTCTCCCTCCCCATCTCTCCCTCCCTCGTTTTCTTCTTGCCCCTCTCTTCTCTCTATCCCCTCCTTCCTCCCTCCTCCTCCTCCTCCTCCTTCTCCTTCTTCTTCTTCTCTCCTCTCTCTCTCTCTCTCTCTCTCTCTCTCTCTCTCTCTCTCTCTCTCTCTCCGATTTTTTTCTCTCATCCATCCATCCATCCATTCCATTCTTCAGCAAAGACACTCAGGGACATAATTACTTAATAGGTCTGATGCTACCTTCCCCATAAATACTTATTGATCTCTATTTCTAGCCCTCCCTGCCCACAAGATGGGTGCAGGAGCCCCCGTGTCCGCAGCTGTGGGGCTTCTAGCTCCCAGGGTAGACTTGCTGTGAGTGAGAGGCCTGGGCAGCTGGGCCAGGCCGGGCCCCCAGAGGTGTGTCTGGCCAAGGGAGCGTCCCGGCTTTTCGCTGGCACGGATGACTGTTCAGAAGGGGAACGACCAAAGATGGGGTCTTCTCATTTGTCTCACACAAAAGTAGCACTTTTTTTTTGGAGATGAGAAGTGAAAGGTCAGCGCTGACTCTCGGGCCGCTTTGGCCAGTCCCTTTCCCTTATCAGCCCAGGGAGGAGGACCCTCTGGCAGCTGGCTGGCCTGTCCACTTGCTGGTTTTCTCCACAATTGGTTTGTTGCCTTTTTCCCTTTTTAATTGCAAGGAGAATGAGCTTAATCAACTTTCCCAGGTGGGTGGGCTCTGGAGCCATGGCAAACCCTGCAGGGGGGCTCCAGGAAAACTGGTGGATGTTTATCAGAGCTGCTACCACTTATCAGTTATAAGGAAGTCTCCTCTCTTCTTCAGACCTGTCTGCATCCAGCTGACACCTGTTCTCCTCACCCACCTGGAAGACACGACCCTTTCCTCTCAGGGGAAACTGAGTCACAGAGGAGCAGGCTGAGATCTGTTCAGTCACCCTTCTGGGTAAATGGTTGTCGATAGCTGTAGAGAAAAAGCCCTATTAGGGAGAAACAGCAGCCTTTTCATCTGATGGACTTAGGGTGTTTCCAGGAGGCAGGGTGAGACCTGGAGTCAGTAAGACTTGGGCTTGAATCTTGCCTGTGACATCTGTTCTTGGGGCAGCCCTTGGAACTTCTCAGTTCTGGACGGGCTGTGACCAAGGCAGGTGTGCCCACCGATGACGGGTGAGAGGTCTGAGGGAGTGGCAGCAGCCCCCACAAGGCAGCCAGCTGGTTTTCAGGTGTAGACGGTGGCTGGATTTGGGGAACACATGGGCATGTCATGGGAGGAAGGGAGAAAGTGGGGCAGTATCTTGCTGCTGCCGGATGTTAGCCCTAAAAGAATCCCTAAATCAGATGCATCCATGGCCTAGCTTTGAAAATAACGGCAGCAAGACTGACTTTATATAGTGTGTTAAGATCTGCAGAATGTTTTACATATATTAACTCATTTGAAATATGTCTGTGTATACATATATACATATACATATACATATATACCCATATATGTATACCATTAGGAAGTTGGGGGCAGGATGGGTAAGCAACACTGAATATGGGGGCTTCTCCTGGATTTCTGGGTCTGGGGAGCGCTGTGTACTGCTTGAGATGGCAGAATCCTAACCCTGAGCCCTGTGGACATTGAGGCCCAAAGAACCCAGACGCTCAGCAGTAGAATTTGGAACAAGATCCAGAGACCTTGAACCTTCAGGGCCCCTATTCAGGTGGGAGGCTCCCTGGATGGCGTCTGCAAAGGACGGAAGGAAGGAGTGAGGATGGACAGGCCTCCCACCTGTCCTTGTTGGCTGCCTCTGAAAAAGGAGAAATTTTAGGAGGCCTCTTGGCAACTCTCTGAGGCAGATTTATGGCATGATGGTGGGATTGAGTACGGGCCTTGGGATAATTGAATTTCTGAAACCAGGACACACAATAAATTTTTTTTTAAAAAGCCAGGATAATTTTTTTTTTTAAAAGCAAATGGGAGATTTTAGCCAAAGACATGCTACATTTCAAAGAAATGCAGGAGGAATAAAAATGCCCCCAGGCAGCCAAGGACCAGACCAGTTAGAAGCATGCTGTGTTGGAGAAGAGGAGCAGGAGGAGGAGTGGGTGCCAGGATCTGACTGGGGAGAGCCACTGGCTTGAGAGAGGACCCCAGACCAAGAGCTGGAAATGGGGACACTGAGGCATGAAGCGGTGAAGGGACAGGGTCTGTTAGGTAGTGAGTGATTGTTGTGTTGAGAGAAAGAGCATAGATACAAGTTGGATCACCCAGATCAGTCTCCTCATCTTACAGATGGGGAAACTGAGGCCCAGTGAGGTGAAGTCACACAGCCAGCTGGTTGTGTATCCAGGTCTTCTGACTCCAGACTCAGTGTTCTTTTTACTGTGCTGGGCTGCCTTGGGCCAGAAACTGCTCTGCACCATTTTTTCCTCAGCTGGATTTAGGGGTCCCTGCTTTTGTGAGCCAAAGACAGCCTGAGATTGTCTCTGCTGTGGTGGGGAGCGGGGTTCTGTGCCCCCTGCCTGCTCTGTGTGCCGTGCTGGAGGAGGCAGCCACCTGTCCTCATCTCGGCCCTTCGCAGGCAGGTTTCGTTCCTGCCCTGGTCCTTTTCTGAGCCCCCGATGGTGGCTGGCACAGATGTCCCTGGTACCTGGGCGCTGCTGGCCTTTGGACTTTTTTAGAAGCTCCTTGTTGGGACAGCAGTGAGCCCTTGAGAGTGGATGTGCGAGCCTGGGGGCTCTTTTTCTTTTTCTGTTTGCTTTTTGTAGGGGGGAAGGCAGGGCAGTTGGAGTTAAGTGACTTGCCCAAGGTCACACGGCTAGTTTTGTGTTAAGTGTCTGAGGCCAGATTTGAACTCAGGTTCTCCTGACTCCAGGGCTGGTGCTCTATTCACTGCGCCACCTAACTGCCCAGGGGCAGCATATTTTTAAGGGTGAGGTGGTTCCTGATTTAGTGCCAGAGAAATTCCCCTCTTGTTTCAGGGGTGGGTGGGACTTGGGATCAAGAGAGAATTGGGCTCAGATCTCACCTGACATTGGGCTGTGTGACCTTGGGCAAGTCACTGCTCCTCAGGGGTCTCTTCCCTCCAGTGGGGTGGTGAGGGTCTAATGGGATGATTTCTAGAGTACTTAGTGCAGTGCCTGGTACATAGAAGGCACTTAGCTGCATATTCCCTTCTCTGTACAATGGGGAGAATAAGTTAGGCATGGGGTTTGTGATGAGAGCCACAGACAAGCTAAGGTATTTATGTGAAGGGGTCTCCAGCCCTGGGAGGCCAATGGAGATTCTGGTTCTCATTTTAGGGTGGTGGGTGTTTAGAGTGGGGGGCCCAGCAGTTCCCAGGTCCCTGAGTCATCCCTTTGGCTGCTTGTTGGGAGAGCCTCAGTTTCTCTTTCCTTTCCTTTGGTTTTCCCCATGCCCAGCATCCCCCCCCAACAGAATGGAGGCAGCTTCAGCCAGAGGGGCCAGAGGGTTTCTTCCTGTGTCTTTGCCTGGGTACCCAAGTTTTCTGTTCTCTTCTGGCTGAGCTTTGGCCTTTCCCTCTCCTGCTGCAGGGGGATTGTTGGGCACAGAGGGTGTATTTGACTGTGAGCTTCTGGAGGGCGAGGGTGGGCTGGGGGCTGCCTGGCCCAGAGGACACGCTTCATGATGCTGGTCTGTCTGGCAGCCGAAGAGTGGGAAAGGAAGCAGCCATTCCGCCTCTGCCTCAGGTGGCCTTTCCTGGCCATGGTAGAAAGGAAGGCTAGGTCAGCCCAGCTCTTCTTGGAACCTGCCTAAGGTGCATCTGGGGTGGGAGATGCTCCTTGTCCATGTCCATAAGAACTCTCCTTTCCCTGCTTTCAGCTTTAGTTTACTACTATTTGCCTAAGCATCTTCCTTTAGAGTCTGAGTGGAGGGTGAGTGGGGCCTATACCTTCCAACTGTGGAAGAAAAATGTGCTTGGGTTCAAATATAGGCCCCCACGCTTCCTGAGCGAGCCAGGTCCCTGCTGTAAGCCTCAGTTTCCTCATTATGATCACGGCCTGCCAGGTTGGTCGGGAGGAGACAGTAGAAATGTGTCTCACAAATGTCCACATCACATCCCCGTAGGATGGCCTCTGTCCTCTGGACCAAGATGCTGGAAGCACAGAACTTTCTCCCATTGGGCAGAGGCCCAGGACCCTGCTGAGGTCTGACTCGGTCCACTCGTCTCTCTGAATGCTGCAGACAGAACCCCCACTTGGTGACCAGGATGTCTGATTTCCAGCTTGCTTTCTGAAGCCCTAGAAGGATGTGGTGGTGAGCAGTTAAAATTTGGGAAAGGGCTGTGCTGAGCGGGCACAGGCCAGTGGCTGCTGCAGAGGGGCATTTGCTCAACCCCTTCCTCCGGTGTTTTTGCAGCAGCTTTTGGCATCCAGCATCTCTCCTTTCTCCCTTCACCGTGTATGATGCTGAAACCTTGGGTTTTGCCTCACTGGGGTTCCCCCTTTCCCTATAAGCATTGGCCTATTCTTACGTTTTCTTACCCTTAAAAATCAAATCAAATCAAATTTGGGCCACGGGTAGGCCAGGCATCAGATGGAAAAGGCCGGCATCTTCGCTCCCTTTTGTCACCTGCATCCTCTCCGGTGGGGGGGGTCTGCCTGTCTTAGCCTTTCTTGTCTCATGGACCCCATTGGTGGCTGTCAATGGTGAAGCTTAGGCACTTTCTCAGAAGGGTTTTTAAGTATTTGAAGGAGATGCTAAATTTCAGTTATAGATTATTGAAAAAAGGGTCTAATTTCTGTTCCAAATTCCCAGATTCTGTGAACTCTCCACAGTCAGGGGTCCTTGGGCCAGCCTTGCTGGGGGAGGAGAGACTCAGGCCCAGGGGTGTGTGTCTGGGGGCTCTCCTGAGGCCTGAGGAGAGACATGAGCAGATGACCTGCAGGGTCCCTCGGGCCAAACCCCGGCCCCAGCCCCGCTGTTCTGACATGGAGCCTGGCAGGCAGTGGCAGCCAATTTAGACCAGAAGATGGAGGCGGCAAGAAAAAAAAGGGAAGAAAAGAGTCTTTCGATGCTCGTCATGTCTGCAGAATGGAGTATGACTAATTAATAGATTTTATTCTTAGTAATCTCTTCAGCATCCATACGTTGGGCCCCCTCTCCTGAGCAGGCCTCATTCTCTGATGTAAATGAAGGGCTGCTTCTGCGGCCTCCTTCCTTTGCTTCTCTGGGCTGGGGCTTGTTTTTCCTAGAAAAAATCTAAAGGAAAATTGCGATGTAATAGAAAGAAGGTTCGAACCACTGTGTCTAATGACCACCAAGGCTCAGCCACTTAACCAGAAAGAATGTGACTTTTCTTTTGGGTGGCTGTTTTTAAGCCACGTCCGAAATGGGACAGATGCTGGGTCAGCAGGAGGTTGCCTCCTTGGGCCAAGGGTGGCCTTGCTGTGCAGGGTGGCCAGGGAGGGCATCTTCTGGGGCAGAGCCTCTCGGCATCCCCTCTGCAGAGCGGGCCTGACATCACCAGGCAGGGGCCTCCGTTCTGTCTGTCCCCAGGACCTCTCGTGGTACATGCTTGTTGATCGATCTGTAAAACAAAGACATTGAACTAGAGATCCCTAAGTCTCCTCCAAGCTCTTAGCTCACTGGCCGCCTGGTATGCAGTAGGCGTTTAATAAATGCTTGTTTGTTGATCTGGAACGTGAGGAAGATGCACTGAGATCCTTAGGTTTCCTTCCGGCACTTAGCACCATGCCTGCACTCAGTAGGCATTTAATCAATGCTTGTTGGTTGGCTGGCTGATTGATCTGTAAAATGCAGAGGCAGGATTAAGAATTCCAGAGTTGGCCCCGGCTCAGCACAGTGTCTGAGGCATGCTAGGCTTTTAATAAATGCTTACTAATTGATTGAAGGCAGCATCTCTGCCAGAGATCTTTGAGGCTGGGCAGGATGTCCTTCTGGGCAGCTAGGTGGCTCTGTAGTTGATAGAGCCTGGCCTGGAGTCAGGCAGATCTGAGTTCGAATGTGGCCTTAGACCTTTACTAGCAGGGTGACTTCACCCTGGCTGCCTCAGTTTCCCCATTTGTAAAAGGAGCTGGAAATGGCCAACCCCTCCAGTATCTGCCAAGAAAACCCCAGACGGGGTCATGGAGAGTTGGGCGTGACTGAACAGGGTGTCCTTTTGCCCAGAGATGATTGGAAGGCAGCAGGGCCACTTGGCCCCCAGGCCCCACTTGTGGGTTCTTTGACACGCCCCCTAGTGAGAGCATCTCGTGTTGTGAACAGCAGGGAACAGAGAGGGGAAGCCATTTTCCCGAGGTTGCTCAGCGAGTAAAGAGAATTCAGATTTGAACTTAGGTCACGATCACAGGTATAGGATTCACAGTGGAAAGGGACCCTCGAGATCACTTAGTCCCAGCCTCTCATTGTGCAGATGATGGAAGCTGAGGTCCAAGGGGTGTGGGTGGGTAGTGCCAGCAGGCGCATGATGGGCAGGATTGGAACCCAGACTCTGTAACTCCATAGGCCTTTCCCCTCCCTCCTCTTAATAAAGTGGATTCTCTAGGGGCTGGAAGGTTGTGGGAGAGCCGGGGGCTCTTTGTGGTGGGAGGAGGAGGGCTGGAAGAATGTCTGTGAATGCCCAGGCTGGGGAGCCCTGTGGATGTCAGAGGTCCCTAGGGGATACCCTTGGGGTCAGAGGAGGGACGCCCTCCACCCGTAGCCCTCTTGATGTCTTCTGGGAGCACTCCTGGTGTGAAAAGCCCCTGCACCATGGCCTGTGTTTGTGTCTGAGGGCCCCCCAGAGCCAGGGTCTCCTTGGCCTGTGGCCCCACTCTGCTTTGGATTTTCCACATGCTTTTCCTTCTTCCCTCCCAGCGTGGGAGGGGGGGAAGGGGGCAGGTGGTATTGCCCTCATTTACAAGTGGGGCAGTGTGGCCCCAGCCCCCGGCTCCAGCCTTCTTCTGGCTGACCAGTGAGAGGGAGGCAGGGGACGTCAGAATGAAGGCCCTGGCCCGGTGGGCTGGGGGCAGAGTGCCAGACTGGAAGTCAGGGAGTCCTGGGTTCAGATCTCCCTTCCCACATGGCCTGTCCCTTCAAAGTAACCTCAATTTCCTTATCTGTAAAGTGGGTATGGAAGCAGCATCGACCTGACCAAATGTCTTTGCTAACCTTAAAATGCTATAGAGATTCTATTACTGTTTCATAAAATGTCAGGGTTGTAAGGGACCTTGGGGACATCTTGTCTCTCCCACACTGAGCCAGCATTCCTTCTATGACACCCTCAACAAACAAAGGTCGTCCCTCCTTCGGTTGAATACTTCCAGTGACAGGCCTCTCACCACCTCCCTGAGGTGCCTCACTCTGGTCCAGTCACAGTCGCAGTGGATAGGAAGTTTTCTCTGGCACAGAGTCCGAATTGGAGCCTCACGGCTCCGGGTTCCTTCCTCTGGGTGATGGCCCTTTGCACAGACTGATGAAGGCACTGAGGCCCAGAGAGGAAGTGCCTTGCTCAGGGTCATGCCCTTGGGTCCCAGATCCCTGCAGATAGCCCTGCCCAGCCTATCAGCTTCTGGCCTCTCCCTGAGAGTGTTACCTGACTCCAAGGGCAGCATCTGGTCTTGGGGTGGGCAAAGGCGAGGGCAGAAAGCCTTGTTGATGCCCAGGAGCCCAGATGGCTTCAGAAAGGGCTCGGGGGCATGCAGCAGCCCCTGCTCAGGGGGCACTTTTTGACCCTGACTCCTCCCAAAATCCTGCAAAGAGAGGTCCCTTTGGGAGAGTAGGGGGTCAAGGGACCCCGTTTGTAAAAAGCTATGCTGGGGCCTGCACCGATGTCCAGCTTCTCTGCCCTCTAACCTTCACAGACGGACCAGCCTGGCCTTCCCTCCTTGGTACACAGGGATGGCCACACATCCAAGTCCTGCTGTCCCTGGGGGCCAAGGGACCCCGGCAATTTTAGACACCCCTCCCAAAATAGGAGCATGTCCCCACTGACCAAGAGAGACAGAGAGAGAAAGAGACAGAGACAGAGAGAGACAGAGAAAGAGACACAGAGTGAGAAAGACAGAGAGAGAGGAGAGGAGAGGAGAGGAGAGAGAGAGAGAGAGAGACAGAGAGAGAGAGAGAGACAGAGAGAGAGAGAGACAGAGAGAGAGAGAGAAAGAGAGAGACAGAGAGAGAAAGAGAGAGACAGAGAGAGACAGAGACAGAGAAGAGCCTGTGGATGGGGATGGAATCTGGCTTATTTACAACTGTGAAATTAAGGCATTGCTATTTCCTCTCACCACCTCATTGCTATTTCCATTTAAATGGGAAGGGGGTGGTGATGGGGGGGCTCAGCTCTTTCAGCGCTTTGTCTGGGAAGAGAACTGGCATAGGCACCGGGGAAGGACTCGCCAGTTCGGGGAGCATCTCCCGGCTTCTTTTTTCCTTTGGAGGGTCCTGCTTTCTCTTCACAGGGCAGAATCCGGGAGACCTTCTGGGTTTTGTGCCCCAGAGGAGCCCCCGGGGGCGCTCCGGCCGTTCTTGTTCGCGGGGAAGGGCAGGGGCATCATGACAGTTGTGTTGTGGGTTGGCGCAAGTGGGAAGGGAAGTGAGAGAGGATGCCCCAAAGCGTCCTTTCTGCTCACCTTTCCCCCTCGTGTATTTCCCCAGCAGTTACACCATCTTTTGATCAGTGGTGATGACATTCACACCAGAGCCAGGAACAGAAAGTTTAGCGCCTTCAAGAGTTGGGAGCACATGCTTGTAGAAGGCTGGAGTTTGTATTTTAGAAAGGGAGCAAGCAGCACTCGGCAAGACCAGAGAATCGGGACAGGCAGCCAAGCAAGGTCTCCTCACCTTCTCTGCCGTTGTTTTTCTCCCAGGATTTTCCTGAGAAATTTTGATTTTCCTCAGCTTCCTCTTGGGCAGCAAGAAACCGTCACAAGCCAATTCTGCCTTTTGAAAACCTGAGCAGTTCCCTGCCCATGACAGAGAACATTGTGGGTAAAAGATGCTTGATCCTGGCTGTGGGTGGACTTGACTTGTGGTTGGGTCGAGCAGAGGGTAGAGACCCTGGGAGTCCCAGGAAGATCATACCACTGCACAGGAGAGATTGGCCTTGTGCAGAAAGTGCCTGATGGAGCCTGAGCCATGATAGAAACCCGAAGGTGCCCCCTTCTTCCCTCCCTGAACCCCCAACTCCCCTTTTTCCACCTCCCTGCCTTTGGACTTGTAATCCTCTTTCTTCCCCCCAGCCCCCATCTCCTACCACATTTTGTCAACGTGGCTGCTGCTTCCCAGAAGACAAGAATGTCTGTTGGGTGGGCGGGCAGATGGGGGTATTCTCTTGTTTCTAACCCAAGAACAGCCCTATAAATAGCATCTGCACTGCCAGCCCCATCCCTCTACCTGGCTGTCGTCTGCAGGTGCGAACAGGTACATACGTATACAAATAGACCAGGAAGCTAGTCCTGCCGTTCACTGAGCATGGGGCATGGACCAAATCAGGTTTCAACATAGAAAACAAGTCTTTAATCAGCTATAAATTGTTCGGCTAATGTGGGGAAGCCAGGCAGTCTTTCTGCAGACCTGTCAAGGAAGTGATTATGGTAAAGAACTAGGAGAGAGGTTTTGTGGGGCTGGCATCCCCACCTCGCCATCCCCTTTCCTCCTTTGTAAGAAGCTTGAAAAGCCTCCCGAATGCCAACAGTTAGCAGCCTGAGAAGAGAACGCTCTGGTGTGGGCTTCTGGGGGGGGGGGGGGTTTCTTCCATTTTTAAAGCCTGTTTGCTTTTCACTTGATGGTTCTTTTGTATCTCTACCCCCGAACAAAACACCAGATTGACAGGGATGATTGTACAGGTAGTATCTTTCCAGTTTCCCAGAAGAACATTTCTTCCTTTTTATTTTTATGTCTTTCCTGATCTCCCTCCCTGTGCCACCCATCCCCCCATCTGGCATTTTTCGTATAAATTACAGTATCCGACCTCAATTTCCCTTCCTTGCCTATTGTTTTCTTTAAAAATAAACAAACAAAAATTTCCATTGTTGTTTTTTATAAAATATTTACTCCTCCCCTTGTTTCTGGCTTGAAAATAGTTTTCTGTGGTGTAGATCTGTAGTGGGTTTCTTTCTTCGACAGTGGCCAGAGGGTGTGGGAAGCGAGTTTCCACACAGGGAGGAGTGGGGAGAAGCAGTGGGCATGGAGCCGGGGGGCCTGAGGGCAGAGGGCGGCCCGGGTCCGGGGAGGGGCAGAGGGCGGCTCCATCATGTGTAGGAGTAGTCTATGTCTGGGATGCCACCGTCCCTGTAGCCACGGGTGGTGCCGTAGCCGATGGTGTGCGTGCTCTTGTAGAGGCTGGTGCCGTTGGAGGGGAAGATGGTGTGTATCACATACTCCTCCTTGGCCCGGTGGGGGTTGATGGGCAGCATCTGGAGGCCGGGCCCCCGGATCTCCAAGATGGAGTTATCTTTCTTGGTGCCTGACTCCATGTAGTCGTCCTTCTTGCGGCTGCTGCGGTTGTAGGCCCTCTCTCGGGTCAGCAGCTCCCCGGCCCGGTGGACGTACCAGCAGATGGCCCCGAGGACCAGGAAGAGGAAGACAAGAGCGATGGCGCCCCCGATGATGCCCGCCAGAGGCAGACCCGTCATGGAGTCCGTGTTCTGCTCTCGGTTGAGTGTGGTGGTCGGCCCATAGCTGTCGGCCGTCTCCGCCTTGGCACACACCGGCGTTTCATCGGCCACGTAAGTGTTCCCGGTCTCCATGGTAACCATGCAGATGATGTAGGTGGACTTGGGTTCGAGGGCCGTCAGGAGGTACTCTGTCTTGTCACCTTGCACCAGGGTTTCTGTAATGGAGCCCACCGCGGGGCTGTGTCCGAGGCGCAGCCAGCTGAGGCGGAAGGAGGTGGCTGGCAGCGTGGCCTTCCAGGTGATACGGATGCTGTCTGCAGTCAATGGCTTCACGTGGATGACCAGGGCCTTTGTGCCATCCCCGGTGGCCATGGGGTAGTCGATGTTGGAGTCGGGCAGCTGGATTCTGGGCCTCTTGGACTTGAGGGTGAAGAGCGAGCCCTGTGGGGTGGTGGCCGCAGCGTGGTTGCTGGCCGTGGTCTTGGCGGCGGCGTTGCCCTGGGCGCCCGTGTCGAAGCACTCATCCATCTCGCTGGTGATGTCCTTGATGGCCATGCCGCGCACTTTCTCCGGGCCCTGGCACATGAGCCCGCGCACGTTGACCACGGAGGCCCGTGCTTTCACCCAGTCCCTGAGCCACATGAGGTTGCAGCCACAGAACCAGGGGTTGTTCCTGAGCAGCAGCTGGCTCAGGTTCTCTAGGTCGTCAAAGAGGCCTCGCGGCAGGGAGGTGAGGTTGTTGTTGGACAGGTCCAGCTTCTCCAGCTCGCGCATCCTGGCCAGCGTGTTATAGGGGACGTGGCTGATGGCGTTGTCCTGCAGGTAGAGCTTCTGCAGGTGGGCGCTGGGCAGGTTGAGGGGCGGGGCGGCCAGCGAGTTGCGCACCAGAGACAGCTCCGTGAGGTTCTGCAGTCGGCTGAAGGTGTCATCCGCGATGCGCTGATTGGCCAGTAGGTTGCCGTCCAGCACCAGCCGCCGCAGGCTGTTGAGGCCCTTGAAGGCGTGCAGCGGAATGGTGGAGATGCGGTTGTCATCCAGACGCAGCTCCTCCAGCGTGCGCGGCAGGCCGGATGGGATGCTGCTCAGGTGGTTCCGAGATAGGAAGAGCAGCTTCAGCTGCTTGCTGTCCGCGAAGGCGTCGTCCTCGATGCTGACGGTAGACACGGAGTTGTCGTCCAGGTGCAGCTTCTCCAGCAGGGGGATGCGGGCCAGCGAGTCCCTGGCGATGGCCCGGACGTTGTTGTCTTGCAGGTGCAGCTCGCGCAGGGAGCGCGGGAGGTTGACGGGGAACTCGTCCAGGTCGTTCTCGTACAGGTAGATCACCTGCACGTTGACCTTGCTCTTCAGGTCCTGGGGGATGCCCGCGTTATTGATCTGGTTGTTCTGTAGGTAAAGGGTGGTGGCGTCGTCTGGGATGTCGGCCGGGATGGAGGTCAGGCCCCGGTCGTTGCAGTAGATGAAGCCGTTGTCACAGCGGCACACGGAGGGGCAGGTCGTGCTGTCGATGACCTCCGTTAGGAAGGCGATCAGCCCGTAGCACAGGAACAGCCAGTCCCGCAAGTCGATGGTGGCCGTTGTCATGACCACCGTGGTCGTGATGGTGGTGGTGGTGGCAGCTGTGGCCGCGGCGGTGGAGTGGGCCATCACCATGGTTCACAGGGTGGAGAGCCCACCCGGCTCACGTCCTGGACACCTGCAGGGGGCACATAAGGAGGGCAGTGAGAGTCAGAAAGTGAGCCTCAGGGATGCTGTCCGGCCAGCACCCAGGACGCCAGGCTGCTGTCACCTACGGGACAGTAGATCCCAGCTCACACAGTCATGCATGTGAGAGCATCCTGTAGTGGGGGCCTTATGGGAGGAAGTCATGGGGAAAGCATCTATCCTTCCTTTCTTCCTTCCTTCCCTCCCTCCCTCCTTCTTTCCTTCCCTCCTTCCCTCCCTCTCCTTCCTTCCTTCCTTCCTTCTTTCCTTCCTTCCTTCTTTCCTTCCCTCCTTCCCTCCCTCTCTTTCTTTCCTTCCTTCCTTCCTTCCTTCCTTCCTTCCTTCCTTCCTTCCTTCCTTCCTTCCTTCCTTCTTCCCTCCCTCCCTCCCTTCCTTCTTTCCTCTCTTCACTTTCTTTTCTCCCTTTCTCTCTCCCTCCCTGACATTCTTTTCCATTGCTTTGCTTTGCCTTCCTCTTCCCTTTCCCTCTTGTTTTCCTTCTCTCCCATTCCCCTCTGCTTTCTCTCCTCTCCTTCCCCTGGAGGGACAGGGTGCCATGATGAAAAGAGCTCAGCCTTTGACATCATGGGCCCTGGGTTTGGCTCCTAGCTCTGCCACTGTTAAGTGACCTGTGTGACTTCAGGAACATCTTTTCCCACCTCCGGGCCTCAGTTCCTTTGTCTCTAAAATGAGAACATTGAATTAGAGCTTTCTTTAAGCACCTTCTTTGGGCCCATGCTGTGCTAGAAGCTGGGGCCCCAGAGAAAGGTCAGATCCTGCTCTGTGCTCTTGGGGGTCCCAGACTGACAGAGGAGACAAGGACCATTTCTGGGACCCTGCCCTTTGCCCCTGTCCCACTGTCTGGCCATTTGGTGCGTCCATGTGCAACTCCTCTGCTTGGTGTGGGGGAGGATGCACATCAAGGATGTGGGTGAAGGCAGGGCGCCTCCAGCCTGGAGGGTTGGGAGACTGTTCCTTGTTTATGCCTACTCTTGCACCCCCACGTTGCCGGGATGATCCTCCTTATGCACCTACCTCATCATGCCCCTCTTCTCCCCTAATGTCTCTGGTTGCTCCTATTGCTTCTTGAGTAAGTGTCCTAGGCCTTTTCCTGGCCTCTTACATCTGGGGGCTGTTCTTTCTTTATGACTCTATCTCCTGTAATTACCCTCCACAAACTCCGGGTTCCAGCCACACTGGGCCACCCCCTCTTCAAGCATGCCTGGAACTTCCTGCCTTGTGTCTGTGCTCAAGTTGCATTCCTTGCATCAAGTTGGGCCCCCCATCTTCCTCCTTGGGGACTTCCCTGATCTCCTCCATTGGACTCCCTTCCCCCAGATGTCCTGGGCCGTTTTGCTTAGGGCACTTTGGTCCACTTCCCACACCGCTGGGGGGTGGATGTTTCCCTGTTTCCATCTTTCCCCCTTCTAGAGAGCAGGCCCCAAGAGGGGAGTGGCTGTATCCCCTCTGACCTTCATCCCTTGCTCAGGCACCAGCACCTGTATGCAGTGGGTGTCTGCAGTGGCTGCTTCAGGTGGGGCATCCTGGACAGTGACAGTTAAAATGAGGGATAAAACAGCAGAGTCCAAGTCTTGGTGGAACATCGTAATGGCGTTGACTCTCCAGACATAAAGAAATCTGACCAATGCCCAGGATGGTGCAGAAGAGGCCTGAGAGCATCGCTGTGCATGCAGAGTGTCGTTGGTTAATATGCCCTTGTGGCTCATGCAGACGGCGTGGCGTTTGTCCTTCATCTCGGGCGCGCTCAGACCTGCTTCCCATCGGCTCAAGGGCAGTCTTGCAGGTCTGGAGCACTGGAGCTTTCTGGCCTTGGGTGATTGCTGGGCCTCACGGGGTGGACCTGCCCTGTGGATGGCGGAGGTCACATCAGTGATGATGCAACTGCTCACCTCAAAGACTGGAGCTGTAAACACCCTCGTCGAGGGGCGTTGCCCAGGAGACTTACAGGGTATTCAGAGGTTCTACTAAATTAACGTGAGATGCCCCAGGTGTCCCTTGGGTGATACATGTGCAAGACCAGGTGAAGGAAAGTGTTTTTTTCATGTCTGTACAGTGACCTGTCTCATAGAAAAGGCACTGAACTGTTTAACTGTTTAACTGAGTAGCCGTGGCTTTTCCAGGCATGACCCCCAGGGAAGTCACAGGGGGAGGAAAGGGTTCCATAGATACCTCAATGTCTGTGGTGGCAGAACCATGGAAACACAGTGGGGATGACTGAACAAACAGGTTTGTGAATAAAACAGGGCATTATTGTATGGAAGAGATGAATGTGAGGAGATCAGGGAAGCCTGAGAACATTTGGATGAACTGATGCAGAGCAAGGAAAGCAGAACCAGGAAATTAGCGTACACCATGGTCAGTTACGTTAAGAAGAACAAAACTTTAGGAGACAGCTGAACTCCGCTTCTAGGCACTGAGCAAGTGGAGTCCCAGAGGACAGATAGTGGGACACAGAGGCAGAGGCAGACGGTGTGGGATGTGTCACACTCTCCATCTCAGTCATTTTCCTTCTCTGGCTACCACTCCCCTGTCTGTATTGTTTGTACCTGTTAGATTGTAAGCTCCTTGAGGGCAGGAAGGCTTTTCTCCTTATATTCCCAGTGCCCAGCACAGAATACTTTCTTCTTTCTTTCTTTCTTTCTTTCTTTCTTTCTTTCTTTCTTTCTTTCTTTCTTTCTTTCTTTCTTTCTTTCTTTCTTTCTTTCTTCTTTCTCTTTTTCTTTCTTTTTTTCCTTCCTTCCTTCCTTCTTTTTTCTCTTTCTTTCCCTCTCTCTCCCCTTCATTCCTCCATCCCTTCCTTCCTCCCTCTCTTCTTGTCAGATTCACTTAGAGTACCATTTAGTTTTGCTTAACCATCATTCTTCTCTGTGACAAGGGCGGGGACTTTGTGGGAGAATATCAAGAAATGAATAATGTTTTAAAAAGCATCAATACAACGTTTTTTTTCCCTTTAAAGAGAGAAATCCATAAAGTGCTCTGGGGTCTCCGTTGCACTGTGCTCTGGGTTATATGGAAAAATTGCTCCAGGGTGATTTCCAAAATCATGAAATATTTAACCATTTTGGAGAAAAATTGTACAATTCTTCTCTTTTTTTTTTAAAACAAGAAGACTTGATAAAGGGAACGGTCCATAGCCCGAGCGATTGCCTGCGAGGTGTCATTTCATTTTTTGCAAATGAAAAAATGATAAAAATGGATTTTTTTCTCTCATATTTCCTCATCTTCTTTCACAATGAGTAGAGGTAAAAATCAATTAAGGAAAAATTATCTCCCCACCTCATTGGGAAGGCATCATCTCTCTCTGAGAAATTGGCACACCAGAAATTGCCTGGAGCCTCATGAGGTCAGCCTCTCCCCTGACCTGAAGCCTGGGCTTGGGAAGGGTGCCCTTCCTTCTGTCTGTCTGTCTGTCCGTGGCACCCAGGCCAAGGCGCCTTTCCTTCTGTCTGTCTGCCCCCAGCACCCAGCCCAGGATGCCTATCTCTCTTGTATATGCCCCCTGTACCTGCCAAACCCGAGGCACTCCAGCCCTTAGAAGATAGTGGCAAATGGTGACCCTTCTATGACAGTGGACTCTGCACATGTGTACGTATGGCCCTCCCAGTCTTCCTGGAGCTTTCTTTTTGTGTCAACATTTTTGGCCGAGGGATATCAGTGGAGGCCCAGTGTTCCCAGGGTTTGTCTCTGGAGAGCTCCCCTTAGAGGCCTGTAGCCCCCAGGCTGCCAGGGGGCTCCAGGGCATCAGACCCCACCATAGACGCTCCTGGCTGGGTGACCACTCGGACTTCTCTGGACCTCAGGGTCTTCATCTGAAAAGTGGGCAGGATGCCACAGCCCAGGGTTGCTATGAGCCTCAAGAGAGATGATGTGTGAAAGTGCTGTACAGACCCCTTTGTTGGAGGCAGCCGTTGGAGGCCTCTGTGCCCGCTGATTCCTGGGAAGAAGGTGGGGATGGGGATGCCTTCCCACGCAGTGTGCCGTCATGCCCTCTCACACATGTACAGGGGGCAGGGGGAGACAGAGACACAGAGAAGTCATGTCCTGGGGCAGAGCAGTGGAAGGGGACCCGAGTTCAGATCCTGACCTGACATTGCTTCCTAAGGAAGACATCTTTTCATCTTATAGGGCAGGCCCTGTCATCGTCTTCCCTTGTGTCTCCCATGCTTGGCACAGTGTCTGGCCTTCACTCACTGAAGCAGCACTGGCCAGATCGACACACTCCCCCCAGACCCATTTTTAGAGGCTGCTTGACATGGTGGGTTGAGCGCTAGACTTGGGGTCAGGAAGATATGAGTTCGAATCTGGCCTTTTCATGTAATGGCTCTCAGCCTTGGGAATTGTAATGTGCCCATCTCAGAGCGTGACTTGAGATGATACCCAGACATGCCTCTGCAAGCCCTAAAGTGTTCTAGAGATAGCGGTCAGGATGGTGATTTTCAGGGTGTACAGGGATGAGTTCTGGGCTCTTCTTCACCCACCTTAGGAGGTTGAGGCACAGGACCAGGCTGCAGGCTGTATGGAGGCCCAGGCCATCTCTCTGCTTGGGGTCTTGCTGGAGTGTCTGGGCTCAGGGGCTCCTGCTTCTCCATTACATTTCTCAGGAGTCTTTTCCTTGGGTCCCTTGGGTGCTGAGCCCCTGGCTACACCCAGAGCCTCAGCGTGGCCTGTCAGAGTTTGGTGCTCCCTTGGGCCTGCTCATCCACGTCACGGGGAGATGGGGTGTCTGGCTGAGTGCCGACTCCTCGGGACTATGGCCCCTCTGAGGATGAGGCCGGAGCCTTCAGGGCCGGTCGTATGTCACTTGGGGCTTCTGCCTAGTGTCCTGACACTCCCTTAGCTTCCGGAGGACCTGGAGTCATAATGAAGTCTAAATCTCGCCTTTCCCAGAGGCTTGATGGATGACCACAGTGTTGATGGAGGCTGGCCGGGAGGCCTTGCTGCTCGCCTGCCGCAGTGCTGGCCTCATTCATCTTGGGTGGCCCTGCTGCCCAGAGGCCTCCCTGGCTGGCCCTCCTGGCCCAGGCCGGAGGAGCGGCAGATCTGAGGGGGAAGAGAGGCTGTCTGACACTAAAGCACCTCTCGTTGGTTTAACGGGCTAATTGGCCCATCTGTTTGCCAAGAGCCCCTTCCACTCCCTTGTTGTGGTGTTAGGCGGTTTATGTGGTCCATCAAATTAGACCCACTCAATCGCTTTTCTTTATGGGATCATTTCAGTCTCTGTGATCCTACGGGCTTTAGTACAGAGTGAGTTATGTCCTGCCAGAGAGGGACGACAGGCAGCAGGAGCCCCGCGGCTCCCTCCTTCCTGCCTCCACCCCTCACACATACCCCACATGGGCCCAGAGGCGAGAGAGAGCTGGAGAGAGCAGGAGAAAACCCCATCCTGGCCCCCCTCCGAGCTTCGGGCTCCCTGAGTGGGCCCTCCTAAGAGCTGGACCTGTTCCTGTACTCTCCTCCCCTCCCCTTAACACATAGTTCATTGAGCTTAAGAAGCATCGACACACACTGGGAATATAAGGAGAGCTGGTCATGAGCCAGACAAAGTTACCTGGCTAATGCTGTTAGGGAAAAGCCCCCTGCAGTGCAGTTGACTTCATGGGGGGCATCGTCAGGGAGGGCCGGGTTACCATCCCCTCCGAGACTTAGTGCTAGCTTTAGGGCCAGGGGCAAATCACTCAGCCTCCTGGGCCTGTTTTCTTATCTGTGAAATGGGGGTGATAATACTTACCTTCCTGCCTTGCTATGAGATTATGTACGTTAAGTGGCAGATAAATTAGGAAGGGGTGGTCTCATCAGCCAGATTCCACAGCCCGAGCTTTCTTTCCTGTTTATGAGGATCACAGGGCCATAGATTAAGAGCTGGCAGGTACCTTAGAGGTCACTGAAGCCAGGCCAAGTCAACAAGGCCCGTCTGCTGTGCGCCAGGCACTGGACTGGTTAGAGTGGCATGGGGGAGGATTAGGAAGCTTGTCCCAGGTCAGCCAGGCAGTCAGTAGCAGGTCCTCAGACTTCCCCTGGGCTAGGTAGCCCTCTCCAAGCATCTGGGGGTGGTGGTGGACTGGGCAGATTTCCCTGATCTCCAGCCCCCAAAGGCCATCTGGGGATGTGCTTCCTTGCCCCCTGGGGTAGCTCGACCAATTTGGTTCTTGGTTCCCACAGCTCATTTGGTAAGAAGTCTCTCTCTTTTTTTTCTCAGTAAAGAAGTTTTAACAAATATTTGTTGAGTGAATACTTTTTACCTATTTTATATGCCACTTTCCCCTAATGTTAGTGGAGCTTATCTAAGAGTGGCCTTGGACAAGTCACTTCCATTCTCTTGCCCCAGGTTCTTCCCCTTTTCAGTGAGTGGGCTGGGTGCTCCTATTGATCCCTTTAGTCTTTATCATGTAGCAGGAGCCTGGGTATCCAAGAGCTGGCTATCAATCAGGGATGGAAGCCCAGAGAGGAGGGTGAAGACAGTGGCCAGGGCTGACAGAGTGGTGTAGCCCTCTCTGACTGAATCCGTGAACACAAGGAGGAATACAGGTGCCAATGTCCGATGGGGGCTTTTCTGTGGCCCTGTAGCCTGGCTGATATGGACTGATGAGAGCCAGCCTCCCTCCTCCCTTCCCCAAGGCCTCTCTCTCTTCACTTTGCTGCTCCCCTGTTCCAGACTGGCGGCCCCAGGGAGTGCTGGGGAGACCTTTGGACCCCATTTCGGGGTGTAGCAGGTGCTTTTTCCTGTCTGCTTCTGTCTGGCCTGTCCCTGCTTCAAAGGAGTCCTGGTCCTTACGGGGCAGCCTTTCAAGGGCATGGGAAAGCTGCCCTTCCTCCCTTCCCAGAGGAGGGGGCCCTTTAAATGCTGCATTTGTCTTGCCCTGAAGGTTGCCAGCTATCAGCTGCCACCTCTCTGTTGTCAGGATTTACATCCCCCACAGTACAGGCTTGGCTCCCAGGCCCTGCCAGGGCCATCTCCACTCGGTGGGGCGGTTTTTCATTTTTCTCTTTTTGATGGGTTTGGGGGCAAAAACTTTTATCCTTCCAGGGACCTAACAGCTTCTTCCGGGCTCCCTCTGCCTCCCTGCTCAGCTTCAGATCTGAGGACGACACCCCTCCCTTCCTGAGTTTCTGGAGGGATGAGTCTCCTTGAAGATAAAGGGCCTTGTTTAAGTCCTAAGCATTGTTATTAATTATTGCTGTTCAGTCCTGGATGGGCTGGGCGGGCTTGTGCAGGAGGAGCTGAAGCGGAGAGACCCCTGCCTAGCTTGGGGATGGGAACAGAGGGTTGGACTAGGCATTGGAGGGGCCTCCTTCCTGGGGGCAGACAGAGGTCAGGGAGGCCCCAAAGTCCAGCCTGAACTGAACCCCAGGGAATGGGAACCCCTCCGGGGGAGCAGGTGCAGCCTGGCCCTCAGAGGTCCAGGGGCACGTGGTCAGCATGCACCAGGCAGTGCCAAGGGCCCAGGATGCAAAGAAAGGCAGAAACCCAGTTTGCCCCCAGGAAGCTTATCTTTTCTTCAGTTAGAGCTGTGCTTGATCCCAGAGTGTGTCCCCACCTCATTTACCAAGAAGCAGGCCCAGAGAGGATGAAGGATGAGGCCCGCGCCATCTTTGGGGGCCTGGCTCAGGGACTCCCCAGGGACAAAAGGCCTTTCCTAATGGTGCAGTGGGCCTGCAGTCGGGAATATACATCTTCTGGGTTCAAGTCCAGCCTAGGACATTTCCTAGCTGTGTGACCCTGGACAAGTCATTTCACCCTGTTTGCCTCAGTTTCCTGATCTGTAAGATGAGCTGAAGAAGGGAATGGCAAACCAGTGTCTTTGCCAGAAGCAGCCAGACATAGCTTCCTAATCCATGCTCTGTCCCTCAAGAGGATGTAAGCCCTCTGGGGGCCAGGACCCTGGATAGCCATGGGGTGAGCGGGGGTAGCCCTCAGGGCTGAAGCCTTGGGTGGCCCTGGACAAGAGGTTGCTTCTCAGTGACCCAGCCCTAAGCCTGTAAACTAGAGAAGAAATGTCTCCTCTGCGCTGCCGGGCCTCCCCCAGGTGCCCTTTGCCTGCACGTGGGGGCTGGCGCTAAACCTGTGATGCCATTGGCAGCCAGGTCTGCACCTTCCCTGCTTGGGGCCTTGAGGGGTTACACATGCGGGAGGCTTCTTTGGCAGGGCTTGGACCCCACTCTGCTCTCTCCTTGGAAATGGCAGGTGCCTAATAAATACTGCTGAATTGAGTTGAGTGGTCCAGCACATGCAGGGAGTAGGGCTGGGAGGGGCCCAGGCCGGGCCTCCTCGTTCTTCCCTGGGGTGCTCCCCTCCTCACCCCCAGGGCCCAGGCTGCCAGCTGAGCTGAGGCCTGTGCCAACCCAGAGAGGTTTATGCTGTGTGCTTCTCCCTGCCAAGCCTGCCCGCTCCCCCTTGGCAGGCTTCCCCTCATTCACCTGCCCTTGTAGCACACTGTGGCATGAGGGGAACATGGGAGAGGGGCCCTGGGCCTGCTTGCCCCCTGCCCTTGGGCTGGGGAGGGTCTGGAGTTCAGGGCCACGATGCTTTGAGCAGACTGGTCAGCTTTAAGAGAGGGTTCCTCCCAGCCTGTCTTAGCTCTGGCCCTTGGCCTGTGTCCCCCGGCCCTCACAGCCCCAGGACAGTGTCCCCCTCTCACTCCTAGGCTTCTTCTGCCCCACTCCCTCCTCTGATCCTCCTCCAGCCAGGCTGGAGTGGGATTTTATCCTTTGGATTGGATCCAGCCCACTCATTTTACAGATGGGGAAACTGAGGCCCAGAGAGGTTCAGCCCTTGCATGTAGGATCACAGATCTGGAGCAGGGGGTGAGAGGTTTCCGGGTTCACTGTCACGGGGGCAGGGAACACCAAGAATGGCAAGGCCACAGGTACCCTGAGCCTAGACGACTCCCGGCATGGGGAAAGCCCCCCTTTCCTTCTCCCTCTCACCATCAGTCTCTCATTTTAAACCTCTATTGAAAAGGCAGGTGCCCCCCGGTGCAGGCGACAGCTTAAAGTGTCACTTGCTGACTCCTCAGTAGGCCCTGCCCCAAGGGGCTGCCAGCCAGCTGAGAGGAAGGTGGGGGGCGGCTTTTCCCCTCCTGGGGAAACCCCTCCCCAGCCCCCAATGCTCCCTACTCAGGGACATGTCTTTCCCACAGGGACCCTGGCCCCAGGCGGGCTGGGCTGGCTTGTAGGTGAATGTTCTCTCTGAAGGGGAAGAGACTTGCCCAAGGTCACCCAGCTAGTCTCAGAGGCAGGATTTGGACCTAGGGCTGGGAAGTCCCGGCTTTGCCATGCCCCTGGGCTGCAGCTGTCAGGAAGGCACTGGCTTCCCTGCCTCCCCTGCCTGATCCTTATCGCTGGTAATGAACATGCAGGATGTGGATATTTTTTTTGAAACCTAAAGTTAATTATTTTCCTAATTTCATGCCACATGCATTATACATCAGTCCTTATCGAAGGCAGGTATGCAAATCTGCAAAGCACCCGGTAACCCCAGCCACTAACTGCTGGTGGTCTGACTGTCTGGGTGGCGCCAGCCCTGGCTGGCTTGGCCTTCAGAAGGGAGGGACAGAGGCTTCCATAGGGTCTCCCAGCAGGTTAATGACTTTGATAACTGCATTCGATAGGGAGCTTCTGGGACCAGAAGGGGTTCGAGATGAAGGGAGGCCTGTCTCCTCTGGATTCTTCAGAACTGCTGGGCCTCTGTCCGTCATCCGGATGGCTGGCGGGATGCCAGGGCCCAGGGCACCCAGAGGCTCAGAAAAACCCAGGCTCTAAAGCCAGGAGGGGCCGAGGGAGGGGAAGGGACAGGGCCAGGGTCACTGAGGTGTTGTGGCCAGCCTCCCTCTCGGGGAGGTTTGAGGGTCCTGTTACCTCCAGATGCTGTGGGTGGGACCTTAGATGGTGAGCACTACCCAGGCGGAGCCTCTTGCTGCTTTCTTTGGCCTTAGCACAGTGCCTGGCATACAGCAGGTGCTTAATATATGTCTGTTGTCTTGACAAAGAAGAAAAGAAGGTGGGAGGGCAGAGGGTGGAGTCTAGGTAGGGGATCATGGGACAGGGGGAGCTCGGGAGTTACCTGCTCTCCCTCCTGGAAGGACCACCAGAGCCATGAGGCTGGGGCGGGGAAAGAAGCTGCTGGCTTCCCCAGGAAGGGCCTCTGTCACTCATGCTCACTGGGCATCAGCCAGAGGCCGGATTTCTGCCCAGATGTGGGGGTGGAGCTGGGGGAGGGCTACTGCAGCCTTGCAGCTGGCCCAGCATTATGGGCACCGCCTGGGCTCACCCCTGACCTCTGGAGAGATAGGGCTGTGATCTCAAAGCCAGCAGGGGAGCACCTGCCTTGAACCCCAGGGCATAGCACAGAAGCTGGAGTTCCAGAGAGGGGGAGTGGCTTGTTCCAGATCACTCCAGCTGTAGAGCAGGTTTCTATAGAATCATAGGTTAATGATTCCACAGCCAGGAGGGTCCTTAGAGACCCTGTCATCTGTCTCCCTCATTTTACAGGCAGGGAAACTGAGGCCCAGAGAAGCACTGTGACTTGCCCACACATCACATGGGTAGTAACTGATGAGTCAGAATTTGGCCCAGATCTTTTGACTCTAAACCCTCAAGTACTCTTTCTGCAACATCAAGCTGCTCTTTGGAGTCCAATGCCTTATGGTATGGCCACAGGAGCACCCTTCAGGCTTCGGGGAGTGACCAGTGTGTCCTTCACTACCATAAACATAGTGGGGTGTGGTCAATGGAATACTAGACTTGGGGGTCTGGAAGGCCTGGGTTCAGATCCTGCCTCAGTCCTAGCTGGATGACCCTGGGCAAGTTTTTTACCTTCTCCTGGCCTCAGTTCCCTCAGCTGCAAAATGGGTACAATAGTCCCTTTCCTTACCTGTTGTGAAAATCAAATGAAATAACCTCTGTAAAACTCTTTAAAGACACTGAAAAAAGGTGAGTTGTTGTTATTCCACCTGGGGCTATGATTCCTGAGCTGAGGGAAACCTGTGTTAAAGGGGCTCTCCCTTCCATAGAGGTGAGAGGGAGTTTCTTGCAGCCCCAGGGCTCTTCCTTTCCTGTAGAAGATTTTGAAGGAACTCACCCTGGGTGGGAAGGCCTAGAGCTTAGGAGGCAGGACAGTCATTCCCAGAGGGCTGTATACCTGGAATGCCCTCCCTGCTCCCGGCTGCCTAGTAAAGCCTTTCTCTTCCACCAGGGCCCAGGGCAGGGGAGCCCTCCCTCTCTAGTCCTGAATGGTGGAGCCCTCTGGGTGCTTCCTGTAGTCCCGTTTGACCTCTTGGGCTTTGGGGGAGCTGCTGTCTCACCATATCGAGAGCTCCATCCAGTCCCCTTTGATGTGGCTGTTCGTGAGTTGCATCTCCATCTTCTGTACTTGGGAAGCTGATTTTTTGGGCCCAAGTGTAAGACTTTACCTTCCTCTCTGAGGGATTCCGTGTTGTTAGGTTTGGCCTGGCGTCCTCTCCTCTTGGCCGTGTGACAATATAGGCTTCCTGAGGGCAAGGGCTGGCTTGGCTTTGCCAACTAACACACATAGTGGGTGCTTTATTGATGGATGATTTTTGCCTCTTCAGATTTGATAATTCGCGCCTCTGCCTTTATCCAGTGCCTGAGCATCCCTAGAAAGGGACCTCCCTGCCCCCTCCTTCTCTGTCTCTCCTTTCCCCAACGCTTTGCCTGCATTTCTTCTTTGCTCATAAGCTTTCTGAGAGCAGGGCTTCTAGAGGCTTCATTGGTGGGTCTGTAGCAGCAGTTAATACAGATGGCGTTTAATCAGTGCTTTAAGCCGCCCTTGTGTCTGCCCTCAGGTCCTCAGGACACTCTCCCCTGGGTGGGACAGCCTGGCATTGGGCTGTCAGGGATAGAGGGAGGAAGACACATGGCCCTTGGAGCCGAGAGCCTGGAGCCTGTTTGAGTTCAGGGATTTCCCTGGGCCTGGGCATCACAGGGAATGCAGGCTGGAGCCGGGAGGATTGGGGGTTAAGCCCTGCCTGTGGGGCAGCCCATGCCTGGCATCTCTCAGGACTAGCACTTAAGCGCTGCTCAGCTGCCTGAGTGAAGGGGAGTTTCTCCATCTGGGAAACCTTCTTGTAGTGTGGAAATGACAGTTCCAGGTCCCCCCAAAGCACAATGCTTTGTGAGCTCCCGGGGAAGCAAGGCAGACTTTCTAGAAGGGGCAGCCTGAAGACGCTAAGGGGTGAGGAAGCATTCAGTGGGCAGTCCTAAGCAAGAGCTGGATTAGGGTCCAGGTACAGCTGTGGATCCCCCTCCCCACCCTCCCTCGCTCAGGCCTCAGTCCCTGTCAGGGAAGTAGAGAAAAAAGCAGGGAGAAAGGAAACAAAAGGGTAGTCTGTCCAGGGAAGGCAGCCCGGGGACTTTGGCTGACAAATTCTGAACAGGAGGAGGGAGCCAAGGCACCATGAAGGGAGAGAGCATCTCTCCCTGGGCGGAGGAGAGCGACCCATAAATGCCATTGACTCCTTGCTCCAGCCTTAACTCCACCAGGCGGGATTTGTCTTTCTAATAAATAACAGGCAGTGGCTGATCTGCGGGGCATCCTTCATGCTGGTGCCTAATAACACAGCTATTAATGCCCTCGCAGATGGAGGCACGCCGGGTGGCCTGACGGATGGGCCAGGGCCCGGTGCACTCATAAATCAAGCCTCTTTCCTTGTGCTCGGGGGAGATGAAGCCTGGTGTTTTCCATATTTTTAATAGATTGGGGTTTCCCTGCCCTGCCTGGGGGGGGTTCCAGTGGTTTGGAGTCTGAGAGCGAAGGAAGGCCTCTTCCTCATGGGGACAGCCGCAGTCTGACCCCAGGGCAGTGCCCCAGACAGTCTGAGAGGCTGCTGCCAGGGCTCTCCTGACAGTAAAGTCTGTGCTCATCTCCCTGCAGGGACGAGGCCTGGCTTGTTGCATGGAGCGCTGGATTTGGCCTCAGGAAGCTCTGGGTTCAGATTCTGCTTCTGACACTGAACTAGCTAGGGCAGCCCCGAGCCTCAGTATCCACATCTGTTAGATGGGCTAGTATCTCCCCCACAGAGTTGTACCACCTCAGGACAGCTTTGTATGCCCTAAGCTGCTAGGGAACAAAAGCTGCCATTGCTAACACGTCGTCATTACTTCTTATTCATCTTTACTGCTGCTTGCTGATGACACTGGCGGCCATAGGCCTGGAGGGGAGCTTGGAGTGCATCTGACGTCCTGGGTAGACCAGGGAGGGAGGTGGACAGTGCCAAGCCAGTGTGCCAGAGCTCCCATCAGCTCTGCCTCCACTCACCTTGCTTTTCTTTTTCTCCTGAAGCTGCAGAGCTCTTGGGGGGGGGGGGGCGGTCTTTGGTTTCTCTCCCCACTCCTGCCTGGGCTGGGAGGCCCTCGGTCCCCTCTGAGCTGTGTAACTAGTGGGTGTTGGATGCCCCTCCTCCTTGGAGCTGGAAGGGACCTTAGGAGTCTCCTCACTGACGAGAGTAGGGACAGAAGTGGCTTGTCCAGTTCCCCCCAGCCTGCGAGTGGCAGAGCTGATTTGAATACGGAGCCCCTGCTTTTATGCCTGGGATTCTTCCCACTGTGTCTTGGTCCTCCACCTTGAGCAGAGAGGCAGAGGCTGGAGGGGGGTGGATGCTGGGTGGGCTGCTTTGCCCTGGGTCCCCTGCCCTTGGTCCACCTGTATTTCCCCTTCCCTCTCTGGCCAGGGTGATGGTCCCCCTGGGGAACAGAGGGTCTGTGCTCTTCCCTCTGGGCTCAGGGCAGGGGCTGTAGCTCTTCTCTCAATTTATGGTGGGTGTCCCTTATAGCATCCACGGCAGGGGTCCTGCCTTGGGCTCGGTCACACCACTGAGCAGCCCCTCCACATCTCCTGGGAAGCTTCCTCAGCCTTCCGTTGGGCCAGCTCGGTTCTGCAAGGCTGCCGCTCCCATGTTGCTGAGGGGAAGGGGGACGAGGAGCCTCGTGGGTGGTCCAGAATGCCTTAGTCTGTGCAAGGCAGGCCTGGGTGTCTGCCCAGTGGGATAGGGCTGGCCTCTGAACACTCAGGGACCGAGCCCAGCTTGGAAAGACCTCAGGGGCCATCTCACCCACCGATTCCCAGCATGTTTTAAGCTAAGGACCCATTTTTAACATGAAAAAAAGAATCTTGCATTTCATGTGGACCCCCTGACCCACCATGATCAGCCTTGCCCTGTTCATATTCTTTTATGGGGAAGTCACCTGTGTATGGACCGCCCGGTCTACCTGGCAGGGCATCCTCAGACCAGGGCCCAGCAGCCACTGATCCAGGCCCATCCTGGTGTTTTCCAGATGAAGAAACCATGGCCCAGAGTAGGCCTGAGATGATTAATGATTTAGAACTAGAAATGATGTCAGAGGCTGTTGATTCCACTCCCCTGGCCCCTTTTGCAGCCCCCAGCCTAGACCCCAAGCCTCCGGATCTGCCTGAGCCCTGGATGTTTACGGGATGCCCAGAACAGGAAGGAACCAGGCCAGCCCCAGAGAGTTTAAAGAGGAGGAAGTGGGGGCCTAGAGAACTGTGGTGATGGATTTGAACCTAGGACTCAGGGCACAGGTGCAGTGAATGCCCTTCCCACCACTTCACTGCCCCTGGCCTGGCTGCCCTCATCTGGAGAAGGACGGAGGTTGAGTCCTGGCTTTCACACAGTGTAGAGGCAAGAGGCCCTGGTTCTGCCTCAGACCCTCGTCGGCTGTCACTTTGCATGCCCTGGTTTCCTTGTCTGCAGAACGGGCATGATACACACCGCCCCCCCCGCCCACCCTGTCCCGTGGTCCCAGCCTTACCTTTACTCTTGGAGATGCTATCAGGGCGCTCAGGTCGGTTCCCCTGATGCCGGGGCGTTCCGGGCGCTGGATATGCACTCTGCTTCTCCTGAGTGCCGGCCCTGGAGCCAGGCTTCAGCCCGAGTCGGGGACCCAGCTAGGCTGGGGCAGCTTGGCTTCAGAGCCCACACTTGTTCTGGGGCCGGACAGAGGCAGCTGCCTCGGCCGCCAGGGCCCTGGAGCCCTGCTCTCTTGGCTCTCTGGCCGCTCTAGGGCAGCGTTGCGAGGGGCTTCGGGGAAGCGGGGTGTGTTCGTGAATCCATCGGGGATGAAGGGCGCTGGCAGCCCCTCCCCCTCATGCCCTAGGGGTCGGCTCCCATCCCAAAGCCGGCCGGCTGCTGGAGACGCCTCCGCAAACTTGCCCCTGCTGTGGCCCTTGGCGGCCGCCCGCCCGCTCTCTTGTGCTTTGCGGGCCGCTGTTTTTTGCCTTTCCCCTCCTCGGTCCCTTTAAAGTCACTTGGCAGCCGGAGCTGGGTGCGGGCGCCGGGAGCGCTCTTGCATGGCCGTGAGGAGCGCGCCTCGCCGGCACATCTGTATGCAAGGCTCAGGATGCTTCTCCCGGGAGGAGGAGGTGGTCCGTTACCCAGCTGTGCAGTTCAGATGTTAACCTCCCTCTCTCTGATCCGCTTGACATGTGACGCCGCGCTGTCAGGCCCCTGCGCCCTGTGCTGGAGAGCAGCCTGCCGGGGCTGGGCCGGGCCGGGCTCTGCTCCGCGTGGCTGCGCCCGCTTAGGAGGAGGGCTCTGGCTGATGGAAAGCCGGAGCCCAGCTTTCCCCAGAGCTTGTCCCCCGGAGCATCTGGCCCCCAGAGGATGCCGCGTCTTCCACGCTTTCCTGCTTTCTCGCCTGCCAAAAAAAAGACAAGGGTTTGAGCCGGGGGATTTAGAGACTTGCCTGTTGAGTAAGCCCCATCAGTTCCTCCCAGTGGGGGCTGGAGGTCAGGGGTCAGAGGATGCTCCGCGGGGGGCCACTCCCCCCCCAAGATGATCTCCGAAGAGCTCCCGCCACTGCACCGCGCTCGCCCCGCTTCTCCTCACTCTCCCCGTCTCCTCTGCCCTCCCCTTATTTTTACAAACTCGGTGCTGACTCGCTCCTGTAGACAGCTGTCTATACAAAGCCCTTCCCCCGTCTTCCTCATGAAAGAAGTGAAAAGGGTGGGAAAGATTCCAGGAGAAGGGGAAAAAAAAAACAATTCGGAGCTCTCTGAGCCCCCACCTGGTGGTCACATGTGAATTCCATCAGGCACAGACGTGAATGAGCAGAGTCCTGGCTGCCAGGGTTGGGGGGGGGGGTCCTGCCTGTGTGGGAACCAGAGGGGCTCTGCCCTGGGGCTTCATCTCCCACATCGACCAAGAACCAGAGAGGCCTCGGCTCCAAGGCCAGGAAGGTGTGCCAGTGTTTCAGGGGCGTTGGAAGTGCTTCCGTCCCAACAACCCCATGAGGTTGGGGTATGAGACCTCCCAGACTGGGAAACTCCCTTCGTCAGTGCAGATTGTACCTTATCTGGCTCAGAGAGTCCCCCAGACACTAAGAGGCTGAACGACTGGTCCAGATCACTGCCGTTTTCTAGAGTAAGAAATGGAGGCCCAGAGGCTTTCTCAGCTTTGCCCCCTTAGCAGGTACACCTAGGATGGCCCTTTCTAGGAATCATGGGAGCTCCCATGGGCAGATGTTTTTAGGGAGGCCCCAGGGCCTCTTCCCTCACACACACTGCATCAGAACCCAGCCCAAGCAGCATTCACTCTGCACTTACTTGGTGCCACAGTGCCAGAAATGAACCTGACTGGGCCCCTGCTCCCGCCCTCCTGCGGCGGGTGATGGAAGGAGCAGGACGTCCCGTCATTGTCACCTTCATCATCTATCCCGCCTTCACACAGCACTTTGAGGCTTGTGAAGGTCTTTGTGTTATCTCATTTCACCCTTACAACAGCCCTGTGAGTTAAGGTGCTATTATTGTTATTCCCACTTTATAGATGAGGAAACTGAGGCTGAGAGTGTAATTGCCTTGCCCAGGGTCACCCAGCCACTAACCGTCTGAGGCAACTTTTGAACTCGGGTCCTCCTGACTCCAAACCCAGCACTGTGCCTCCTAACGTTAGGAACATGTAAGAATGTAGAGGATAACTTTAAGAGGGAGAGAGAAACAGGGACGGGGATTCATTAAAGGCTTTCCTTGGGAGTTGGCCCTTGAGGTGAACTTTGAAGGAAGTTTGAGGCACGGTGAGGATGGAGTGCCTTCCAGGCCTGGGGGAACGGCCTGCTCCAAAGCATGGAGGTGGGAGATGGAAACACTCCTGAGATTGGAGCCAGGAGCAGGAAGGGGAGCTTAGAGAGGCCCAGTTAGGAAATCCTGCCCAGGGGAATCTTCCTGGTCCAAGCAAGCGGGGCAGCTGTGCTGCCATCTTGGCCTGGAAGAGGCTAATGTTCGGGACCCCTCTCTTCCAAAGCCCTCATCCATCCTCGTTTCTTCCGAGGCACTGGGGGTGGGGTTCAGGGTGTGTGTGAAACCGGGAAGGAGAAGCCAAATGCTGATAGCTGTGCCCCCTTCACGTCCTCCGCCCGATCCAGGGGTGAGCACACGTCAGCTGTATAAGCCAGGAGGCACAAAACTCTTCCAGACTCATTGGTACATCCATATGTCCCATATCCGGGAGATAACCTTTTCTCACAGCCCTGAATTCCCAGCTGTCCTGTACAACCCAAAGTAAATGCCACCTCCTCCAGGGAGCCTTTCAGATCCATCCACCCTTCTCCATGAGTAATAAGCACCCTCCTGCACTTGTCTCATTGTGTTATGTCTTATGCTTATCCGTGTGTCACCAGACCGTAATCCCCATGAGGGAAAGGGCCTATCTGACTTAGACCTTGGCTCTCCCCCATGCTCCCATAACAGGCTCCGCACACAGTGACTTTGGACTATAAACATCCGTAGGGTGTGGTTGGCTGCTCCCGTTGGGAATGTCAAGGCTGAGGTTGCCCCAGCACACCAGACATATACCCATCCTTTGCCTTGGACACAGGAGAGATCCGAGTGTGAATCCAGCTCTGGCATCATCCCGAGCATCATTGATCTGTGCTGTGCCTCAGTTTCCTCCCCTGTCAAGACTGCTCAAATTCTGCCTCCTCCAGGTGACCTCCTTGATTCCCTCCATATCACCCCCAACTATGTTGCATTTGTCTAGTACGTATTTTGTATCTTCTCATCTGGGTCTGTTCTAGCAGAATGGAGGTTCCTGGAGGGCAGGCACTAACTGGGGAATACATAAGCTTCCTCTTGTCCCTTCTCTCCCCCCCCCCCCCCCGAAAGGTGAAGGTTAATTGGCCACTGAAGGACAGGGATGCAAAGTCTGGGTGGGTCCAGATGTGAGCTCCTGGAAGCTGGCTCCTTCTGAGTGTTAACCCAGACCCCCAGGTCTCCCCGTCAGCATCTGGAAGGCCGGGCAGGGCAGGCCGTGAGAGTCGCCGCTGCCGCTGCGCTTCTCCCAATTATAATTGGCAATTTCCTGTGAGCACTAGAGAGGAGACGAGACTGATGAGGTCATGGTGTCCTGGCAGCCAAGCCGAGAGGATGAAGAGGGAAGCAGCACTGGGGGAGGGTGGGGAAGGGCAGGGGGTGCCGTCCTGGGGCTCTCCAGAATTTCAGGTGTAAACAGTGTCTGAGGCCACAGTTCAGAGGGCCTCCCACGGCCTTCCCACTTAGAATGTGGAGAATCAGAGCTGGGAGGGAGCTAAGAACATGGAATGGTCAGTGCTGGGAGGGAGCTTAGAACAAAGGATGGTCAGTGCTTGGAGGGAGCTTAGAACATGGGATGGTCAGAGCTGGGAGGGAGCTTAGAACACGGAGAGTCAGAAATGGAAGGGAGCTTAGAACACAGAATGGTCAGTGCTGGGAGGGAGCTTCCAGAGATTGTCAGAGCTAGAAGGACCTTTGCTCAGAACACGGAATGTCAGGTGGGAGGGCCCACAATGATCTAGTCCAGGGGTTCTTCACCTTTTTTAGGTCATGGCCTCCTCCACAGAATCATGTTTTGTTCCTAAGTGAAAGCAATGCTCTGTTTCTTTCAGTTAGTCAAAATAGAGATGCCATCTCCCCCATCCAAGTGTCTGCCACCTGCTTGGGGGCCTGGGGACCCCAGTCCCTAACCCTCCTCACTTTATACATAAGGCTACTGAGATTCAGGAGGCTGTGGCCTGACCTGAGCATTGGCACGCAGGTTCCTCGGCCAGGATCTCAGCCCCAGTTCTCAGACTTTGGGTCCAGGACTTTTCCCACTGAGTTCGGCTTCCTGCCCGCAACCTGTATGTTCTTCTCACGCTCTTTCTTGTTCTAATTTTCATCACAGTTATCTGCACACTTGCCTTGGGTCTAGGTGCTGTATCCATCTCCCACTTGTGTGCCTTTGTCCAGGCTGTGCCCCTCGCCTGGAATGCCCTCCTTCCTCACATCTCCCTCTTGGAATCTTTCAGCCCCCCTGAGGCTCTGTTCAGTGCCCCCTCCTGGGTCCTGATTTCCTTAGTTGTTAGGGCCGTCTGCCCCAGAGGTGACCTCATGGGCATTCTGCATTGTTTTATCTCCGTCCATGCTGGTATATTCCCTAGGGCCCCCCTTGGACATTATAAAGTTCTTGAGGAAAAGAGCGGTTTTCTTTCTCTCTTTGCCCAGGCAGCACCTGGAACCGTGCCTGATACACAGTCGGTGCCTAATAAGTACTTGTTGCTTTTTAGAAGTCTTAGAACCCTGCATTGTATTGGTTAGCTCTGCGCAGTGGAAGCCAGATGGAGAGTCATAGAATGGTCCAGAAAGTCTGAGTCCTTTGAAGCAGCTCATCCACACGGCTCCCTCTGACCAAAGGGTATTTCTCTGGCCTGAATGATTCAGGCTGCAGCTGCGAATTTCCCCTTCGTGGATCCGGTGAGCAGCCAGCCTCCTGCCAGACCCCGCCTCAGTCTTTGCCGCCTTGGTCCCCTCACGGATATGCTCATGCGCCCCGGATGAGTCAGGTGCCTTTGCTTTTCTCTCATGGACCTCGTCGCCCCTGATGTTTCTGTAGAATAGAGGGGGAGTCCTGTGCCCAGTGTCACACAGTGACTTTGCATAGCTGTGCTGCAGTGGTTAGCGAGCTGAATTTGGCCACTGGGCAGATTGGCCTTTCTGCCTCAGTCTCCTCGTCTGAGTAAAGGGGGCTGTCGGGTGGATCAGGTGAGACCTTCCAGGTGGGGGCATGCTCCTTCCCTGGGCTCCCTGACCTTCCTGGCCTTGCTCTCAGGCTGCCTGCCCCATTTCCAGCTTTCACTGTTTTTAACTGTTACAGATATGGGACGTGAAGTTGACTTCCTCAGTTTAAACTATGGCAGTAGCTGTAGACACTGTGCTAAGCACTTAAATCATCTTCTCCTTGGGTCCACACAGCTACCCTGGGAGGCAGGTGCTCCCCCCCCCATTTTACAGATCAGGAAACGGAGGCACACAGCAGGCAGGTGACTTGCCCAGGGTGACACAGTGTGAGGCTGGATTTGAACCTGGGTCTTGCTGCCTCCCTGCCCAGTGCCCTGCCCACTGGGCCATCTGGTGACTTGCCTTGAATTTGAAGTTTTGGTCCTCCCCTGCATCTCCATGAGCTTGGATCCCACCTTCAGAGGCCCTGCTGGCTGATGTAAGCCCTCAAATGTGCGCTCCCCTGTCCTTCCTGGTTTAATTTAATCTTATTTTCCCCCTATTCTCTGTCAAGGCCCATTTTAAATGGATCTGGTCTCCTGGAAAATCCCTCCTGCCTTGTGCCATCCTGCCTGGCTCTTTGGCGAGGAGGACTTTTCTTCCTAATTAATAACAACAACTACAGCAGAAAGCCGACTGGCCTGCCAGAAAGGCGCCAGTTTAGATCTGGCTGGGTCGGTGGTGGCGGTGGCTTTCATGTTGGAATTTCCTGGCCAGGGCGAGGGTCTCCATGGGATCCTGTAAGCTCTGAAGGGCCCTTTGTCAGGTTCAGCCTGGAGCCCCTGGTGCCTGCCCTCCCCCATCACAGACCCATCCTGGTTATCACAAGCTCTGCTTTCTCACACATCCCAAGCCTCGAATGTAGACTCGGGGATCGTTCTCCTTTGGGGCAGCAGGGAGCTGGGAAAGTACCCGGTCATCTGTCATTCTCCCTGGCTGAAGCCTGGGCTGAAGGGAAGGCAGGGGTTCTGCAGTGCCTGGGGCCAGGTTAGGGGGATGGGAGTGCACCTTGTTGGTCTGGTCCTAGGTCTGCTTGGGTCAGTGCTGGGACCTGTGGTCCCCTGGCCATCAAAGGTGGTGGAAGTGAGGGGACAACTTTCAGAGCAGTATTGATCTCGGGGAGTAGCTTTTGGCTTTGCCCTCTTAGGCTGGAATATAAAAAATGCCCCTGCTGGGCCCCTCTCTCCCCATAGCCCAACTGAAGGTGGCTTGGCTTGGTTTGGGGCTGTCAACATCCTGGGCCATAAGAGGAAGATCCTAGGGTCATGGTGGTGCTTTGATGGTGCATGCCAGTTGGGGGTAGGGATTCCAAGAAAGGACAGATTTGGGAGGTAAATCCCTGGTTAAGAAGGTCAGGCCTGAGAACAGAACCTGGATTTCGGGACCATGACTCGGGTGCACTGCACAGAGGGGTTTTTAGCAGAGTAAACATCACTGGCCTGGAGTCCCAGTAGAGGGGATTCAGAGCTAGGTCAGCTAGGCCAGCTGCCTCAGTTTACAGAGGAGCAAACTTGCCCGCAGTCCCAGAGCTGGTGCCATTCAAACCCAACTTCAGCATCCAGTCTGCCCTCCCCCTTGTGAATCTGATGGCCAGGGTTTAAAGCATGTGTAAAATAATGGCCAGTCTTCCTCCTTTTCCTCTCATGTCTAAGTTTGCACCCCTTTAGTTGTTGGGAGGGGAGGTGGGTGGGCGCTGAGGGCAGGGAGGGGGATCTGGACTTGGAGTCAGGAAGACCCAAGATCACAGCCCGGCTCAGACACTCTCTGGAGGGCCAGGGCAGAACACTGGATCTCCCTCTGCTTGGGTCTCTGTGTCTCTAAGATGGGTCCTGACCTCATCGTCTGGTATAAAGCCCTTTGTATCAAATATGGCCTCAGACGCTCACTAGCTGTGTGACCTTAGGCAGGTCACTGAAGCCTGCTCCAGTTTTCTCACCTGTAGAATGAGCCAGAGAAGGAAATGCAAACCACTCTGGTGTCTTTGTCAGGGAAACTCCAGATAGGGTCTGGGAGAGGTGGACGTGACTGATGCCCAGGGGGCCTCAGAACAGAAAACCCCAAATAGGTGTGTCAAGAGCTCTCGCTGGCTGCCCTGCAGGCCAGGCAGCTTCTGTGCGCTGATGCCCGTGTTTGTCGCTGGGTCGCTAAGGATGCCCGCGCTCTGCCCGTGTGTCTGTAGCTGGTGGGGTCATTGCTTCCTGGGAGATGCTGGAGAGGAGGGGAGGGGCCCATGGGCGCCCTGTGAGCTGAGCTCCCATGGGAGGGCTGCGAGGACCTTGGACGGGCTTTCTGTGCAGCTTTGCCTCTCTTCTCATCTTTACGCTCTCCCTGTTTGGGTCTGGACTTGTCAGCTCCAGAGTCAGGGCTGCGCCCTCCTTGGGGGGCGTTCCCCAAGCCCCGCACATAGTGGGATCTCAAGAAAGACTTGTTGCTTGCTGGGTCGGTTCATCGGGAGCCGGCTGTCTGCAGAGCCTCGTTTCCTCTTTGTGACGAAGGAATCACTGGACAGGTGGCCCAGGAGCATGGCACCGTGCAGAGCACATCTGGATTTCCTCCGAGCCCTGGACATAGCACACCTGTCCTGCTGTCCCTGGGACAGGACGGGTGAGGAGGTGAGGGGACTGTATGGTTAGGTGACTGGGCCCGGGCTCCCTGGCTTGTTAGCACTGGCCACAGGGCTCGAGCGTGGCATCGGCACCAGCTATGGGACTTGAGCCTGGCTTGGGCACCGGCTGTGGGGCTAGAGCCCGGGTCTCCTGCCTCTGAGCCTGGGGCCTCTCCCGGCACACCCTCTCTCCGTGCAGCCAGCTGGGCATGCTCTGCCATCCTCCTGGGACTCAGACGCACAAGTCTCTTGTCACCTCGGCCCCATGGAGACCTGGGAGGCCATGGGGGGTCTCAGAGCCCTACATGAAGCCCCTCTGGCCCCCACCACAGGGGCTGCCTTTCCCCTGAGCTCCAGCCCCTGCGCATCAGCCTGGGAGCCCACCCAGATGCTGGGGGCTGGAAGATGACGGGGGGCAGCACTCAAACCTGTGGCAGGAGGCCAAAGGAAGGCTCTTAGTAGGTGCCAAGCTCCCTGAGGGCAGCCAGGTTTCTTTTAGAGCCGTAAGCATGAGCTAGAACACCCCTGGGCCATGAGAGACAGTGGATAGAGCAGGGGCTAGAGTGCTGGGTGGGTTGTCAGTCACTGAGGTGAGCACAGGGCCTGGTACACAGTCAGCGCTCTGTAAATGCACTCTCTTCCCCTTGGTGGAGAGCTGGGCAGTGGTGGGAGCTGTGGGTCTGTAACGCTGCACGCCTTATTGAATACTGTAGTGTTAGCGGGGATCAGACACGGGGCCATTTTATGGGTGGTGCTGAGGTCTGTGTAGGGCCTGCTGTGGGCCTGGCCCTGTGTGGAACATGCTATGAGGTTCGCCTCCCTGGGAGGCGGGGGCTGTGGTTATCCCCATTTTATAGATGGAGAAGTTGAGACTGGGTCCAGCACCTTGACCGCGGTAGCTGGTGAGCACGTGAGTTTGGATTTGAACTTGGGCATTCCCGACTCCCAGACCCACTGCACTGTGCTGCCTTTTGTTAGGAAATGCATGTAGTATAAACCCCCCGTTCCCCCGTCGCCTGGAAGGGGTTCAGGCTTGTCCCCCTAACCCTGCCTGCTCAGGGCTCAGTCCCCACTTCCCCCATGGCCTCCTGCCACAGGTCTGAGTGCTCCCCCCCCCCCCGTCATCTTCCAGCCCCCAGCATCTGGGTGGGCTCCCAGGCTGATGCGCAGGGGCTGGAGCTCAGGGGAAAGGCAGCCCCTGTGGTGGGGGCCAGAGGGGCTTCATGTGGGGCTCTGAGACCCCCCATGGCCTCCCAGGTCTCCATGGGGCCGAGGTGACAAGAGACTTGTGCATCTGAGTCCCAGGAGGATGGCGGAGCATGCCCAGCTGGCTGCACGGAGAGAGGGTGTGCCGGGAGAGGCCCCAGGCTCAGAGGCAGGAGACCCGGGCTCTAGCCCCACAGCCGGTGCCCAAGCCAGGCTCAAGTCCCATAGCTGGTGCCGATGCCAGGCTCGAGCCCTGTGGCCAGTGCTAACAAGCCAGGGCCCACCCCACAGACCGCCCCCCCAGGACTCCCTCTGCAGACCCAGGCTCCCCCTTCTGTTCACATCAGGGGTTGATTGGGTACAGATGACCCCCCAGACTGTGCCAGGCTACCTCTCCTGTCCAGACCCCCCTTCCAGCAGGACTCGGATTACTCCCCCAAGACACACACACCTGATCTGTCTGCAGAGAGGAGGCCTTGGTCCTATTTTTAGAGATTTCCAGGGTCAGAGATGCTGTGGCCTCCCACATGGCTTCTCCGATGAGTAATCATTTCTGCACTCAGGCAGCCTGCAGCCCCCACCCATTAGCCTGCTGAGCTCCTGCACGGGCTGTGAGAAGCCAGGAGGCCTTCTGGGGTCTGGCTGCAGTGTGGGGATACAGGCTGCCCTCTCCCCTCTGCCGGCAAGGCCTCCCTCCTCACCTCTGCCTTGGCTGACAGACCCCTGGTACAGGAGGCCTTTCCTGATCCCCCCAGGTGTTAGCACCAGTGCCCCCAGGTGCCCCCTGCCCCCTCAGTACCAGTGCCCCCTGGGCACCCCCGGCCCCCTCAGTACTAGCGCCCTCTGGATGCCCCCTGCCCCTTTGGCTCAGCATGAGCCCCTCAGAAGCTGGGACTTGTCTGCTGGGCTTGTCATTGCCTCCCCAGCCCAGGACCGAGCTGGCGGAGAAAGGGGGCTGGGGTTGTCTTTCCCTGAGAGCAGGGCCGGGTAAGTGGGACATTCATTCTGTGACCCCCGAGCGTGTCCCTGAGACAGAGACCCATCTTGTTCCTGCCCGTCATGGACCACCATCGCCTCTGAAGAATGGAAATTGAAAATCACCCAGGGGGCAACGGCATGGCGGGGTGGGTGTGAGCCCGCTCCAACTCACTGCAGACAAGGAATTAAGGAGGAAACACGGATGGAAGGATGGGATCGATGAGATGGGAGGTGGAGAAGGCTTGTGGGCCGGCCACACGGGAAGGGAGGGCCGGCTGGGGGGCTCAGGCTGCTGCAGAGTGGGCCCCGTGGGGGACACAGTGGCCTCAGGAAGCCGGGCACGGACGGCCGTGGATGGGCATGTGCCTGGCACAGGGCCAAACATGGCCTTGCTCCTTCTGAGGAGCCTCTGGGCACACCCTGTGTGGAAATTCCCTTCACAGAGGCCCATCAAACGAGTCCTCAGCAGGCGGCATCCCCAGGATCGCTGGGCTGGTGCCGGAGGTGCTGAGAGGCAGAGCCACAAACCCTGTCCTCCTGCCTGGCACACAGGGCCAGAGGGACCTGCAGTGTCATTGAACAGAACACGCCATGAGTTTAACAAAGCTGCGTGGAATTGAATTGAATTCTATTCTGTCCAAACAGAGCCAACTTTCTAATAAAACAAGTGATGGCCTCCAAAAGTACTTGTTGGAGCCTATAAGGCAGAAGCTGAGTCCTCAGCTGCGTGTAGGGGGGGGAAGGCGTGGTGCTCTTCCCCCTCCCCTGTTTGTTCCCCAGTTTTCTGGGTTCAGCACAGTCAGGAGAGGGCAGGCCCTGAGCCTCACTGAGCTGCCTTGCTCTGGAAGAATGAGTAAAACCAGCCAGGGCACCCTGGGGTGTCACACGGATGGGGTGAGAGTCAGAGGGGCCAGCCTCGGGTCCCACCTTTGGCACTTTCCAGCTGTGTGACCACAGGCATAGCACCAGGCCTCTGGGACTCATCCCTATCCTGGGGTCTCTTAGCTTTAGCTGCAAAAGGGAGATTGGAGTAGCCCCCCAAAAGGGTTCCTGTGAGGACCCAATGGGATTCCATCCATCCATCCATCCATCCATCCATCCATCCATCCATCCATCCATCCATCCATCCATCCATCTATCCTATCATCTGTCTGTTCATCAGTCTGTCCATCTCTGTTTATCCATCCATCATCCATCTGTCTGCCTGTCTGTCCATCTGTCACTCTGACCATCCATCCATCCATCCCCTGTCCTCCTTGTAGCTGCCAGAGCAGGATTTTTCCTGAAGCAGAGCCCACCCTTAATGGGTCAGCACCAGCATTGCCTCCAGGAGCTTGTCTTTCCATCCCCCTCACTCCCTCCCTCCCTTAGAGGCTGTCCTCTCTTCCTCACCTGGGCGCAGTATCCCCTACCTCTATGCCTTTGCCCTGGATGGTTGTTCCCCCCTGCCCTCCCTCCCCACCCCCCGCCAGTGGGCGCTAGCTGTGATTGGGATGGCCTCCTGCATACGTCGTCCCCTCTGATGGCACAGAGATGCCTCGAGATTGGGGTGGTCTCCCTGTGTGTGCCCTGCCCTGGTACACACAGGTGCCTAGTCAGTGGGTGCTGGCCAGCTGAGCGTCAGCCTCTGCCCATGTCTGGGCTTTGCTTCTGCTTGTTCACAGGCACAGTCAGGTCTGCCCCATCCTTGGCATCCCCGGGTGGGCCGTGGGGCAGCCCCACCCCCCTGCCCTCTGCTCCCCTGGTCATTCCCATCCAAGAGCAGCCCTCCTTGGCCGCCCTCCTTCTCTGCTGTTCTTTCCTCCCCTCCTCGGTTGCACCCAGCGCTCTGACTCCAGCCACAGCCTCCACTCCCTTAGCCTTGCCCGGAATGCTAATTCTCCCAGCATGAAACGTTTAAATGTTCAGAATAAAGAGGAGCGGGGAGGGGGAAGGGCAGGCAGGCTCAGTAGAGGGAAGTCAGGAAGGGCCTGGGAGCTCAGCAGGAGGCTGGCAGACCAGGGGCCCTTCAATGGCATGACCTGGGCACTCCAATGGAGCGGTCAGCCCCCCCCAGCGGGCCTCGTGAGGCCACAGAGGCCACAGACAGAACAGACCCCAGCTCTCCTTCCACTGGGTGTGGAGCGATTCAGGCGGTCGTCTCTGGATGCAGAGTGCTAGTCCTAGGGTTCCCTGCTCTGTAAGGATGGGCAGCCAGGCTTCTCACCCTTTGCCCTGGAGTGAGTCCCCAGCAGGGCCCTGGGAGAGAAGAGGGGCCTGGAGCTCCAGTGGGCCGGGGAAGGAGGGGCAGCGTCCTGGCTGCCTCTGTCTCCCCCAGCCCATCCCAGAGGCTGGCAGTGCTCGGTGCCCTCTTTTTTCTCCATCGTACCCTTTCAGTGGAGCCCTCTCTCCTCCCTGATCTCCTTTGAAGCCTGGCTCTGCCTTGTCTTACCCAGATGACCCTGGGTGGATCAGTGGCCCCCATACAGTCTTCCTCTGTATGACCAGGACGCTGTGTGAGATGACCTCGGTGACCCTCTGACCTGTGGGCCTACCCCTGAGGACTGCAGCTCTCCCTTGGGGGCCCCCCTCCCTCCAGCCCAGCCACCTGTATGCAGGCTGATGGTTAAGAGCAAACCCCTCCCCTGCCCTGCCCCCATCTCCATCTTCCCACATCATAAATTATTATCGATCGGCCCGGGGCAGGCTGGAGATCAGTTGGGGAAATAAAGCACCAAGCCCGTAATTGCTCCTGCTGGAGCCGGGCTTCCCCGCCAGGAAGTGCTCCGATAGATAACTGCTGCTAGGCCCCAGGATGGGAAAAGCCCGCCATGCAGATCCATCTTCTGCTGGGGAAAGCTCGTGGCCCTCCCCATCTGCCCCAGTCCTCCTCACTGCCTGGCGGGACATGTCAGACGCGTGGGGGGTGTGGGGCATTGGCCCCTCCGGCAGAGCCAAATGATGTGCTCATCAGCACACGCAGAGGCCATCTCCCACCTCCAGGCCTTTGTCCTGGCTGCTCCCCATGCTGAGAACACCCTCCCTTCTCACTTCTGCCTTCTGGCATTGCCAGCTTCTGTCCAGGCCTACCTGGTCCTCACAAGGCTTAGCCTGGAAGCAGTATGGTTTTGTGGAAAAAGCACTCCAAGGCAGGGGCTGGGAGTTCAAATCCTGCGCAAACGCTGCCTTACAGTGTTACCTTGGACAGGTCACCTAACTCTGGGAGCCTCAGTTTCCTCATATGTCAAATGAGGGGGGTGGACAAGGTGGCCTCAGGGGCGCTTTCCAGCTTCAGATCTGTGATTTCCCAGGTGCTGCTGCCTTCCATTTGGAAGTGATTTCTGTATCCTCTCTCTTTCTGTATGCATGTATCTACATGTGTGTATATAATGTATAATTTATATATGATATAGGTGTTTATATATATGCTTTATCTTGTTCTTTAGTCATTTTCTGTCATGCCTGACTCTTTTTGACCCCATTTGAGGTTTTCTTGGCAGGAATACTGAGGGTTTGCCATGCCCTTCTCCAGCTCATTTTACAGGTAAGGAAACTGGGGCAAACAGGGTGAAGTGACTTGCCTAGGGTCACACAGCCAGTAAGTGTCTGAGACCATATTTGAACTCAGGGCCTCCTGACTCCAGGCCCAGCATTCTTTCCACTGAGTCACCTAACAGGTGTGTGCATGTGTGTTTGTATTTCCCTATCTGGATACACTTGGCTTGGTGCCTAATAAATGCTTTGGAGTGAGCGAATGAGTCAGAAGGCATGCTGGATGCCCTGTACTGGCACCTGGCGAGAGGGTCCCATGGAGATGTTCTTGGAGCAGCCTCTCTGCCTTCAGTCTGTTAGCCAGTGAGTTAGCAGGCCTCTGTGAGGCACTTAAGACTTCACTGAGTCCAGGGGCATACAGAGCAGAGAAGGTGGCCCTGCCCTCAAGGAGGAGTGAGGCCTGGGGGCTTGGGCTGGGGCTGGGGCAGCCCTTTCCTCCAGGACTCCAGGCTGGCAGGGCTTTCCCCCAGCAGCCCCCCTCCCCCCCGGACAGCAGCTCTGGGCTCCTTGCAGTGGGCCAGACGGTGCCCAGCCTCGCCCGCCCCTCTGTCGGTCTGTGAATCCTGGATCCCACCATGTGCATGGCGCTTTCTTGGGGCTTTTCCATCCTGCGACATGCCTCTTTGATGGGGTCTTGGAGACACTGGTCTTGCCAGTGTGCCCCGGCCTCCTTAGGCCCCCATGAGGCCCTCACTTGTCCTTTGGGGCCCGCCAGACGACTGGCTCACCAGTAACCGTAGTCACGCCCGGATTTCCAGTGTTTCCCTGTGCGTGATCTCTGCGGGTCCTCAGCAGCTCTGCCAGAAAGACGGGGCATGAGTTACTGTGCCCAGTCTGTGGGTGCGGTGTCCCTGGGGCCCAGGCCAAGACCTTGGCTAAGTCCCTAGCCTTGAATTTGTTTTCTGTGTGCTTTCTGTTATTCCTTCAATTAAACATGAGCTTCTTGAGGGCAAGGATTGTCTACTTAGTCTCTTTTTTATCTCCAGCCCCTGGAGCAGGGCTTGGCACACAGAAGGTGCTTAATGAATGCTTGTTGGTTGGTTCCCTGGGGGTCAGTTTCCCCATCTGTAAAATGGGGGTGGGGAGTTGGATTAACCTACTAGAAGCCTAGTAAATGAGAGTTGGCGCAAGCTGTAAGGATCAGTAGGTTTCAGGTGAAGGGACTTTTGCACCCCTGGCCAGAGCCCACTCTGTGAAATGTTCTGGGCTTCCCTGCTAAATCTCCACCCAAATGGAGCACTCACAGACACCCCCAAGGGCATTTGTCCATCTTGGGCTTCCTGCCTCCTCCCCTCTATTCATCTAGTGCACAGCCTGAGCATGCCTTCTGAAGGTGAGGTAGGAAAATGGGCGACACCAGGTTTTCTGCAGATCCCCTGAGTGACTGGGGACACCCCCGTGCAGGCCAGTCACACATCCTGCCTGATAGATCTTTGCCCCTCTTTCCTCACATCCCCCACTGAGAATCCGCCGGGACCCCCGAGCCCCATCTCTGATTCTTCTAATGCTTTCCAGTGTGCCCAGCTTTCTGGCGCAGCTGGCCTCGGAGTAAGAAAGACCTGAGTTCAAATCCAGCCTCAGATATTTACTAGCGGTGTGACCCTGGCTAAAGTACTTCACCTCTTTCTGCCTTGGTTGCTTTACCTGTCAAGTAGCACCTGCTTCCCAGGCTAGTTGTTGTGAGAATTGTATGAGATAATATTTATAAAGTCCTTTCACAGTATGTGACATACAGTAGGTGCTTAATAAATGCTTGTTGATTAATTGATCTCTATGGGACAGCTTCTGTAAAGTGAGGGATAACAAGGGACATAAGGAGAGGGGAGGGGCAAGGGTTCCATTTAGAAGTAGATCTGTTTGTGATGTTTGTACAAGGCATGTGCAGGGAGGAGGGCAGGGGTGGGGGTGGACACAGAGGAAGCTCCTACCCCTTCCCAATCATATTGATGCTGGAGTATAAGAAGGATTCAGCCCCTGGGTGGGGTCTTCCTCCTTGAATATGTCCCATGACCCATCCGTGGTCTCTGTGGCCTCATCTCAGCCCTACCCCCTCCTTGAGTAGAGACCCCAGAGCTGGAGGGAGCTGATAAAGGCTGTCATCTTCTACCGTGTCTTTGCTGCTTTCTCCCTGCCTGGGTCCCCAGGCCCAAGTCTGGTGACGCACGGGCTGTTTCCGTTTCCTGGTTACTGCCCCCCAGGGGGACAGCCAGCCTCCCTCCTCTGGGGGGCTAATTCAAAGACGGCACCAAATAGAGCACTGTGAGGGGTCCCCAGGGCGGCACAGCTTTATTCTCCCTGGTAGGGGAAGCTCTTTGGATAAACTGTACCCCGAGGCCCCTCTCAGGCTAGGCAGCAGAGATGGGAGATGCATGGAGGGAGGCCAGGGAGAGATGAAATTAGCTGAGTGTTGGAAAGAGGCAGGAGGTGCCTGTTCCTAAGGGCCTGAAATGGAAGGGGGCAGACTCTTGGAGCAGGCCTTTGGGAGGAGCCCAAGAGCCTGGGGATGGGGGGGCAGGGCCTGCTGCCCCTGGGCTGATCCTCCTCCCTCTGGTTGTTCCCAGCTTCCTCTCAGCAGCCAGGCTCTTTCTCTAGCCCATGTCTCTCTTGCTCTTGCCCCTCTACATGGCCCACCCAGTTTGCTACAGTTTTCTGGTCCTTCTCTCCTCCAGACCCACTGCACAGCAGGGAGTCTCTATTCAAAGACTCTCTCTTTCTCTCTCCTCTCCTTCTCTCTCTCTCTCTCTCTCTCTCTCTCTCTCTCTCTCTCTCTCTCTCTCTCTCTCTCTCTCTCACACACACACACACACACACACACACACAACCATTGCCAAAGTAATCCCCTCTAAGGCATTCCACGAGTTTCCTCTCTGTTACAAAGACAAAGGCTGCTACCCTCATCTGCCACAGCTCCATGCTGGTTGGATGACTGATCATTCAATCCCACAAGCCCCTACTATGTGCCAGGCCCTGTGCTTCCCACTGGGGACACAAAAGACAAAATTCCAAATTCACCCATTTCTAGCCTTGGCCTGTGTTCTGTCCATGGTCCTGACCATTAGGAGCTCTCACCTGGAGCAATGCATTTGTCTATTCAGTTCAGGTCAGTTCTACAAGCCCCTACTGTGTGCCAGGCCCTGGGAATTCCAGGACAAAAATGAAGCTGTCCCTACCGGAGGGGAGGGCATGTATGTATGAAGTGTGGGAACAGAACTGGGAGATTTGGCCAGGGAAGGGGGGCTTCAGGCCTATCTCTGGGGCCTATTTTGTGTAGAAGGGGGACCCAACTAGGCAATACCTAGTGTCCCCCTCAGTTCTGACCTTCCTTGGTCTTCGTGGGTCTGAACAGCTGCCATGCGTCTGAGGAGCTGGAGGCTGGACAGATTGCTCTGGTCTGGTCGGGGCATCCCTGAGGGCATGGGCATGTACAGAGACCCCCTCTCCCTGCCTTGGCCAAATCCTCCCAGCTTTCCAGGCCACAGCTCCCTTCCTGTAAAAGGGGCTCGGGGTTGGAGCGCATGGCCTCTGTGTCCTCTGATCCTGTGGCTCCCCCAGGGCCACCCAGAGGACAGAGAGCTGCTCCCAGGCCCTGGGCTTCTGACCTCCAAGACTGACGCTTTGTTTAGCGCCCTGTTCTTTCTCCTGCAGTCACGTCTCCATGGTGATGGTGAGGCTCTCTGAGAGGCTGGTCAGCCTAGTCCTTCCTGCATTCTTGGCCTTGCCTGACCAATGGGATGGTGTGCTGGTGTGTCAGAGTGAGGACACTGGGGGCAGAGGCTGGAGGCTTCCCCAGCTCCCCCAAACCCAAACCTGCCAAGTTTTCCTGAACCTAGGGTCATCCCAGACTTCTCCCGTCCATCCCTTTCCCCCTTGAGCTTTTGCCAGCCATGTTCAGACCTCTTTCTCTGGGGATGCAGCTGCCCACTTAACTCAGCCTCTCTTCAGTTCACCCTACCTATGGATTATCTGCCCAAGTCCCAGGTCTGCTCAGGTCCCTCCCCTGCTCCAAAGTTTTCGGCAGCTCCCACCATTGCCCCAGGATAAAATCAGCCTCCTTAGCCAATCAAAGCTTTTCACAGTCTGCAGACATTTCAGCCAGGCGGGCCTCCCTCACCTTTGTCTCTTAGAATGGTCCTTCCAGGCTCAGCTCAGGGGCTGCCTCTTCCCTCCCCCGCCAAGTGCAGTGGCCCCCTCTCTCCTCAGACCCCAAGTATTTACAGCTCCGTTTCTGTGCTGTGGCCCCTAGTTGGGGGGGGGGGCTCACAAAGGCAGCTGAGAGCTGAACAAAGCCGCCCAGGGATTTGAACTCACAGAGCATCCTCTGTGGGGCTCCTCCCTGCTCCCAGCAGGGCTGAGAGGGAGAGAAGCCATGGACGCATCCATTCGTGTCCGGCCTGGAGGCCTCTGCTCCCTGAGCTCCGAGGGATGGGGCAGGGGGGGAGCAGAGCGGGATTTTGGGCAAAGGTGCGGCTCTGCAGGAGGTGCAAATCACGGGCCCTTCACTGTTCTCATCGTTAATTTTAATGCTTTTGTGGTCCAGGCTCGGGGCTGAGCAGCCCCTGGTAAAATATCGCCGCTCCGGCTCCCAGTGGATGTTAATTGCATTCTGCCAGGGAGGGAAAACAAACGTTTGGGTGGCACGTAGATATTAGCGCCTGCGGAGACCCTGTATATCTACGGAGTGGCCGCTGGGAAGATTAACAGAGGGACTTTGCTTTTAAAAGGCAGCCAGGGAGGGTGTTTGCCACCCGGGGTCCAGGCAGGTGGGCTGGGAGGGGAGGGGCCCCTGGGATTTCCTGCAGGTCGGCTGTGATGTGCGTGCGAATCGGTGGGCAGGGGAGGAGGAAGGCACTGAGAGGGGGAAGAGGCAGAGGAGAAGGAGAAGAGATCCCCAGAAGCCCAGAGACACAAAGAGAGAGACAGAGAGATAGAGGAGAGACAGAGACACAAAAGGAGAGATAGAGACAGAGATTAAGGGGGGAGAGAGACACAGAGAGAGAAATTGCAGCCTGGCTTCAGAAACAAAGTGAGTCAGTAAATTCTCCAACATAGAAAAATGCTTGGCTTGTTCATTTTTCCTACTTTTTATGGCACTGTAGAGAGTCTATAACATAAGGAAATAAGCTTGTATAGGGAGTTCCAGAGAAGGGGGAGAGCCCTTTGTGTGTGAGCCAAAGGAAAGGTGGCCTTTCTGTATTTGGGTTTGGAGCCCAGGGCTTTGGTGGCAGAGGCCAACTGGTTTTCCCTGGGCTCACTCCCCCTCTGTAGCCCTCACCTCCCCCCGTCTTCTGTATCTCCTCTCCCCAGAATTGTTGCCCCAGCCTCCTCGTGGGGCTGTCCCCAGTGCCTCCCTTGTCTAGTTCATTCTCCTCTCAGGCCACAAAGTGATTTCCTCTAAACACAGGACTGAGCTCTTCACAGGCCTTCATCACCTTCAGCCCGTTCCCTCCCCTCCCTCTCTGACCCAGCTTTCTTGCTGCCCCTTGCCCCCAACCCTCCTGCCCCCCATCTCCCTAGGTGTCAGTCGCTGCCATGCTGCAAGGCTTGTGGAGGGCCTTGCCCACCGTATTGTCTCACTTGATCCCCTAGCAGCTGGGAGGGAGGCACTCATATCTCTGAGAGGTGTTAGTGATCACTGCCTGAGGTTGCAGGGTGGGTCAGCCAGGTCCAGCAGACTGAGACAGGCTCAGCCCGTGTTGCTCCTGTGCCCTGCTCCAGGTACCCAGGCTCTTCCGCTAGTGCCCCCCCTCCCAGTTAGTAATGCCCCCCCCCCCAGGCCAGAGCTCCCTATGCAACCTCTCTCAAAAGCCCTGATGGTATAAAACGGTGTTAGAGTGACCTGGGCTGTTGTGTCTCCCACCCCTCTTCTGGAGGGCAAGCTCTGTGAGGACAGGGCTCATGTGGATGCTCTCTGAGGGCACCTTGAGCTCTAGGACTGAACACATGGGGCCATGCCTTCTTGTATACTTGAAAGCACTTCATAAATGCACAGAGAAGAAAGTGGGTCCACATAAGACCACAGAACAGATGTGAAAGGAAGGAAGGAAGGAAGGAAAGAAAGAAAGAAAGAAAGAAAGAAGAAAGAAAGAAAGACAGACAGACCAGTCTCAGTTCTGGAGAAGACATGAGCTAATTTACTGCCCTCCTTTCTTTGGAGAAGTGGTAGCCTATGGGTGCTAAGTGTCACGTACACTGTCAGATTCTGCTGCTTTGGTAGGAGCAGAGTTGGGATTCCTCTATCCAGAATGACCACCAGGGCAACAAGATACAAAATAAAGAAGCTGTTCTCTCTTTGCTAAATGGAACTTTCAGATTTGTGTTTGGATGGGCTTTAGAGGGCATCTAGTACAGGTTCTTTTTTTGAAAGATTGGGGAACTGAGGCCCAGGGAAGGGAAGTGGCATGTGCAAAGTTACACAGGGAGTGACTGGCAGAATCCAGATGTGAACCCAGGCCCCCTGGCTCGCTCCACATTCAGCATTCTTCCTATTGTTCTGGACTTTGTTTCCTGGTCAGCTCCAAACTAGCTTCTGAGGCAAAGGCCAGAGGGCTTTCTGAAGGGCTACTTTCTGTCCAGGAGAAGGGGAGGAGGTGTGGGAGAGCCCTGGGGCTGGGGGCAGAGGGTCTGAGTTCAGATGTTGCCTCTGCTGCATATAATCTTCTGGCTTCCCCTCTCTGGCCCTCCATTTCCTTATCTGTAAAAATGAGGAGTCCTATGTAGGTGCTGTCCAGGCTTCCCTATGGTGCTTCATCCTGGGACTGAGGGCTGAGCTCTCTAGCCTTGGTGGGAGCTACATTCCCTGGTTTGGGCAGGATAGAGAGCTTTGGGGCGCCCTGGACTCCCCTCTCTAGGAGGGACAGGCGAGGCTGGTGTGGGTGCCCAGTTAGGGGCTGCCCTTGGCAGGGGCATCAGGCTTCTCTGTGCTCTGGGCACTTTCCTGGGTTCCCACATTGACCTGGGCCCCTTGAGGGCCTGCCTCAGCAGGAGTCCCTGGTCCTTAGCTCCTCAGGTCCAAGAAAAGAACCTGGGCTGGGCACACAATGACCCCAGGGGATCAGAATGAAAGGTGACATCTCCATAGGTTGGCAAAGCACTTGACCTCAGTCTAATAACTAACAAAGCACAGTGTTCAAAGCCCCGCAACAACTCAGTGATGTGGGCATTACAGGGAATGTGATCCCCGTTTTACACATGGGGACACTGAGGCACAGTCGCCAGGGCCTGTAAGCAGGGCGGTGTCAGGGCAGGGGTTCTCTGATTGCCAGGCTGTGCCTTGCTTCCCCATTCCCTGCATCATCCACCCTCTCTCCCCTCTGTGGCCTGGGGTCCTGAGATCTGGGCCAAGCTGCAGCCTCCTGGCATGGTCAGCCGGCTCTCACCAGCTCTCAAGGAGGAGAACTTGGGGAAGATTTATGAGATGGGTCGGAATTTAATTTGGGTGGAAGATCTTGTCCAGCCATCCCTCTGCTGGTCCAGATTAATTGTCTCCTCTCCTGGATCAGCCCTCCCTCCTTCCTCCCTCTCCTGGCTTTTGTTTCGGGGATTGGCCTCCTCCACCGGAAGCCGCTCAGCCGCCCCGCGAAGCAATAATAAACCAGAATTAGATTTGGGGCCAGAGCAACGGGGGAGACCCTGAGCCTTGTTTGTACTTCAGCACAAGATTGAACAGGACAGGATTTGCTCCATCTCGGCTCCCCAGGGCCCTCTCTGCAGCCGCTCGGCCTTGGCGAGGCCCTCTCTGCCTCCTGCAGCGGGTGTCGGGCAGCGGGGGCTGGGACGGGGTGCCTGGCTGGGTTCTTGGAATGCCCTTCAGAAAGCCCCCTGGGAGGGTGAGAGGAGGGGGCCTGGTCTGCTCCTCAGTCTCTGCCTCTGGGTTTGTTTTATTTCTTCTCTCGGATCACTCTCATTTCCATCCTCAAACATGACCTTCAGGGGCTCATAGCTCTGAGCTGGAAGGGACCCCAGGGGTGGTCCAGCCCTTTCTGTTCTTTTTACAGATGGAGAAACAGGCCTCAGGGGCCGAATTGACTGTCAAGGTCATGGAGGAGAGACTGTAGGCTCATAGGTCTAGAGGGAAGCCCCTTCGCTTTACAGATGGAGAAACTGAGGTGTGATGTCAGCCATGGCCACCAGGCCAGAAATACCAATGGCCTTTGCCAGCGGCTGGGGGTCTGCTTTCCCTGTTTGCTGCAGGCCCTAAGGCAGCCAAGGCCAACCTGAGGGGGAGTGCAGGGCATAATTGTGGTCCTAGATTTGCTCAAGGCAGCAAAAATAAATAAAGAAATAAAATCCCTGAGCGCAAGGAGGGGAAAGGGTATAGGCACCACAGGTTCTGAGAGCTGGAAGGGACCTCAGACCCTTCCTTACAGAAATGAAAACTGCATTTAATGCATTTGGACATTTTAATCCGGCTAATGTCCAACATTGTCCTGGGGATTCAGTTCAGTGTTTAAGAATGATCAGGCTTTCCTCATTGCATGTTCCCAGGATCACAGACATACAGGGACTTTGGAGGCCGCCTTGTTCACCCCCACACCCAAGAGAGAACACCCTGGTCTGTGCGTAGACACACACACACACACACACACACACACACACACACACGCACGCATGTGCACACGTGCAAACACACACTCTCCTCTCTCCCTCTTTCTGTCACTGTCTCTCTCTCTCTCTCTGTCTCTCTGTCTCTTTGTGTGTGTGTCTCTCTGTCTCTCTCTGTCTGTCTCTCTCCCTCCCTCCCTCCCTTTCTCTCTCCTCTCTGTCTCTTTGTCTCTCTCTGTCTCCCTCTCTGTCTGTCTCTCTGTTTCTCTGTCTCTGTCTCTTTCTGTCTCTCTCCCACTCTCTCAGTCTCTCTCTCTGTCTCTCTCTCTCTCTCTCTCTGTCTCTGTCTCTGTCTCTCTCCCGCTCTCTCTGTCTCTGTCTCTTTGTCTCTCTCCCTCTCTGTCTCTCTGTTTCTCTGTCTCTGTCTCTCTCCCTCTCTCTCTGTCTCTGTCTGTCTCTTTGTCTCTCTCTCTGTCTCTGCCTTTCTCTCTTTCTGTCTCTGTCTGTCTCTCTCCCACTCTCTCTGTCTCTGTCTCTCCCTCTCTCTCTCTCTCTCTCTCTCTCTCTCTCTCCCCTAACCAGTGGCTGGCCCACCTGCACTTGAGAGCTCACTGCCTCTGGAGATAGCTCAGTCAGAATTTCTCCTTGAATTAATCCTAAACCTGCCAAGGATAAATAGCCCCCTTTCTCTTGAGCAGATCTGCCTCATGGGTCCTAAGCTAGAGTCCATCCTGGTCACTCTTGTCCACACTCTCTAGCCTTTTGCCCCAGCTGAGGCAGAGTGGAGTGGGGCTGTCCCTCCTGGAGTCCTGGCAGCTCTGCCTCTCCTCGTAGGCCTGGAGCGCATTTGTTTTTTTGACTACCCTATCAAGCTGTTGACTTCTGTGGAGCTTGTGGTCCATTGAAGCCTCAAGATCTTCTTCAGACTGGCATGTATGCTCATTTTCTCAGTCAGTTGGCAGTTCCCTCCCCATCCCCAGCTGTGGAGGCAGCTCCAGACTTTGCTGACCTGGCTCTCAGACCACGGGGGCCCTGGGCCTGGATGTTCAGCCTTTCTGACCACATGTAAGTGACCTTTTCAGAGCCAGTTCTCCATGGGCCTCACCTTGGAGAACACAGTCCTCCTCTGGTCCAAAATGAAGCTGTGTGTACAGCAATTGCTTAATAAATGGTTGAACAAATGAGTGACTATTCAGTACATAGCCTAATAACCTATTTGGCCAAGCTTCTGGGTATCCTGGGCCTTGATTGTAGGTTTTGGAGCTGTAGAGGACCTGGGGGGACATCTGAGGCAGCCCCTTCCTTCTGTAGTTGGGAAAGCTGAGGCCTGGAAGTTGGAAGGGCTGGCCCTGCCCCCAGTGTCCTGAGGTGCTGCCCATTTTACAGAGGGGCTGACCAGGGCTCATACGGATGAAGGGTCTTGCCCAGGGTGGCCTAACTAGGAAGTGGTAGAGCTGGGACCCTGTTCTCTTTCTGCCACCCTGGAAAGTCCCAGAAAATGACCCCTTGCTGTGTAGGTGCCGCTTCCTTTCTCCTGGGTGACCCTGTAAATTAAACTTCACACCTCTCCCTTCACACTGAGTGCTGGTGGGAGGCTGCCGTGGCCAGTGTTGGACATCAGCCAGCCCTCGGGAGCCAGTTGGCGCCAAGCTTTGTTTTCTTAAATATAGCCATGCAGGTGGCGCAGTGGACAGAGCCCCTGAGCCTGCCTGCATCCGGCCTCACACACTGGCTGGGAGTCTTAACCACTGCCTGCCTCAGTCTCCTCAGCTGTAAAATAGGCCCCGCTTCATCGACTGAGATCATTGTAAGGGGCTTAGCACAGTGCTGGGCACGTAGGCGCTTAACAAATGCTAGTTTTCTGCCTTAATATTTATGGATAAAGAACCACCTCTGGGCAGAACAGCTGGGATCCCTGCCCCGGCTGTCTTTGGATGGCCCCGAGGCTCATGCCTGGCTGCCTGGACACCCTGCCGTCACGTGCACCCAGTCCCCAGTCCCGCTCCTCTTTGGCCACACCTGAGGTAGGCAATAAGCCCTGCCCTGTCTGCAGCTTTATGAGGTTCACAAAAGCACTTTCTAGACTATAACCCTTTGTTCACATTAGTGCCCTACTCGGTCTGCCTTTGAACCTCCAGGCTGACCTCGGACCTGCTGCTCCAAAGGTCAGGGCTTAGTGCCATCAGTATATTTTCATGTGCCCCATTCCTTCCTTCCCTGCTCTGCTTACGCTCACCCACACGTCCCACCTCATGCCATATGGATAAAGGCCCATTTCCCCCAGTGTTAAATCCTCAAGGGCAAGGCTCTTGCGGCTCTGCATCAGCGATGCCCTGATGCCCGGCCCTGGCATGGCCGGTGATAAGTAAGTGGTGAATTTTAGAGATGACTGAGTCTCACCCCGTCCTGACTGGTGAGGATGTTGAGCTCGGGGTGGGGGGGTGTGAGCGGCACAGGGCGCTGCCTTCTGCCTGGCCAGACTCCAAGAGGAGGAAGATGTCAGTGCCTGCACTGTACTGTATTTTAGAAAGGATATTAATGGGCAGGAGCATCCCCAGGAGGGCAACCAGGACAGGGCAGGGAAGACTCAGGGAGACCTGAGAGTTGCCTTCAAGGACACAAGGGCTTCACTGCAGAGGAGGGAGGCTCAGCAGTGTGTGGCTCGAGAGGGCAGAACCGCGGGAGCCACAAAGAGGCAGATTTGGACTTGAGGTTGGTGCAAAAGGGAGCTGGGAGGAGGCTAGGTGGCGCAATGCATAGAGCACCAGCCCTGGAGTCAGGAGGACCTGAGTTCAAATATGGCCTCAGACACTCAACACTTACTAACCATGTGACCTTGGGCAAGTCATTTAACCCCAGTTGCCCTGCCTTCCACCAAACAAACAAGAAAACAAAAGGGAGCTGGGTCACTTTGGCAAGTGGAGGCTCCCTCCCTGGCCAGAGCAGCCCCTTCCTGCCCACGCTAGGAGACTTGGATCAGGCCTTATCAGGCTCTCCAGGCCCAGGACACAGGAGTCACAAGCTTTGCTGTTTCATGAGCAGAACAAACCCATTGGGACAATGGTTCCTCCATCCCCTAGTCTCCATATACATACACCCCTCTGCCCCCCAGCCTTGCTAAGAATAAAAAACAAACAAAAGGCACCCTTTGAAAGAAGGTGGTCCAGAGGACTCGTTCTGCCTCACCTGTGTGAACTGGGACTCCATTTATCAGCTGTGTGACCTTAATGAATAAAAGGAGGGTGGGATGTAATGGCCTCCAAGGGCCATTGATCTTCCAGATCAAGAGCCCTTGATCCCAGACTGACCCGTGTGGCCCAGCTGCATCATGGAGGGCCAGGCTCTGCCTGGGAGGGCAAGCCCACCCAGGAATTAAGATATTAAATGCAGCTGCACTGAAAACATGGATGAAATCCAATTATGCCAGGAAACAAGAAGGGCCGTTTAGCCTAACTGGGTTATCCCACTGCACTCCCCCCCACCAACTCATCCTTGGGGGCATAGGCTCATTAAGAAGCTGCCCTCTGTCTGGGGCAACAGGAGGAAGCAGGTGGGTCAGACAGGCATCAGAGGGCAGTGCATATTTAGGACTGAGCTGAGCTCTCCGGCCTTTGCTGGAGGCCTTGGCTGCCCACCACTAGCCTTGGGCCTCCCCATTTGGGGAGAGGCCTGGGGGGAGGTGGGATCAGCCCATCTCTCCCTCTGATTTCTCACTCAGTGGAAAAGCCAGCTGACAGAAGGCTAACTTGGCACTGAGATCTAGCTCTGGCCGAGCCTCCTGGCTTCCTGGGGCCTCCTCTCTGCTCTAAGGACCTCGCTGGGCTCCCTGGGGAGCAAAGGTCCTTGGCTACCCCCTCTCTGCCTTCGGTGGAGGGAGAGCATCCCAAAGCCCGGTCTCTCCCAAGAGCCAACACAAATCTGGCTTCCTCTCCCTGGCTTCCAGGACTCTGGGTGGGAGGGGACAGTAGGGTCAGCATTTGGACTTGACTTAGATGAGAGGACCACAATAGTTTGGAACTCCCCTCCCCTGAAACAGCCTGCCAGGTGCCCATCAGGAAAAGGGGTATGGGACGGCAGAATGTCAGAACAAGAAAGGATCTCAGAAGCAACCAGACTCCTCGCCTCTTTTTTTTTGCTTTTTGGAGGGTAGTCGGGGTTAAGTGACTTACCCAAGGTCACATGGCTAGTTTTTGTGTTAAGTGTCTGAGGCTGGATTTGAACTCAGGTCCTCCTGATTCCAGGGCCAGTGCTCTATTCACTGTGCCACTTATCGTCCCTCAGACTCCTTATTTCTCCTCAAACACCTTCAGTGGCTCCCCATTGCCTGGAAGGAGGAGTGAGGGAAGGGACTGCAGGTAGTGGGAACACCTAGAATGAAGGCTCAAGGCGGGGCGAGCCATAAGACCGTGACTTGAGAGCCCCCTTTACAGATAAAGAAACCAAGGCCCAGAAATGTTGGGAAGCGGGCAGTGAAGCATTGCCGACTGCTTGGGACAGGGCCAGGCAAGGCCAGCTCTGGGGCCCCCAGGACCCAAGGCTGGGAGGGCCCTGGGGCGTCTCCTCCAAATGCCTCATCACCAAAGTTCCCTGTGGGTCCACTCAGCCCCCCCAAAGTGTGACAACTCGCCTTGTTGGACTAAAATTGACTTTGTTCTCGGAACCTGTTGAGATAATTGGGACACATCTGGGAGCGTAGGCATTGGGCCCCAGCAGGCCCCAGGAAGGGACTGCCTGGCTTGGTTAGGATCTGGGGAGGGGCAGAGAGGCCTTGCCTGTGAGACCCTGGGCCAGTCACGGTACCGTGGGTATCTTAGCCACTAGGATACAAAGAAAAATCGCCAACAACCCTGCCTTCCAGGAGCTTACTGGTGTGGGAGACAAAAGGCTCATGTAGCAGAGAGATACAAAATGCATACAGAGTAGCAGACTGTGAATATGCCCATTTTAGGGAGGAGGAAGCAGGCAGCCAGCAGTAGGAATTAGGATCTCCATTTTGGCAGATGAGGGAGCAGGCCAAGGACCCAAGCCCAGAGCTCTGGCCCCTCCCATGAGGCACCACCTTGGCCCAATGGGGGTCCACAGAATGTAGAGTCAGATGCCCTGGCCCCAAGCCTCACTTTCCTCAGGTATAAAGTGGGGCTTTGGAGATGGCCTCCCAAGGCCCTTCTGGCTCCAGACCCCAGCTTGCCAGAGGTACCACCTTGCTGGGCCTCAGTTTGCACCTCTGTGAAAAGAGCAGGTGGGACCTGGTAGCCACTAAAGGCCAGGCTCTGAGTCTGATGGTGGTGGGCTAGGGGCAGAAGGCCTTGGGGAAAAGCCAGGCTGGAGATGAGTGGGACGGTCTGTGGCTGGCTGGGGAGGTGTGCTCTTTCCTCTGCAGTAGACCAGGCTGGGCAGCCATTCCCCTAGGCCTAAAAGGACACTGGTTATCCAGAGAACTTTATTTAAATGTTAATGTCGCCGGCCTCCTTTCACTCTGCAGAAAGGGAGCCGGGCTCATGTGAGAACACACACACACACTCACTCACTCATCCAACGCTGTCTATACTTGAGACTGTCTGAGCTGTGGGCAGGGATCAAAGCTGTCTCTGGTGGGGGTGGCCTGGGCAGCGCTGCCACTTATGGGGAGGGAGGTTGGAGCTGGGCTTCTCCAAGGGCGGGATGGAGACCAGGAGGAAGAGGCTGGGTGGGGCGTCCCCCGTTCAGATGTTAGACCCTGCCAGGCCTGGCTCTCAGGGGTCTCCAGGGAGGCCTCTGCTGCTCTCCTGGTGTCCAGCCGCCACCAAAGGGTGGCTCCTTCCCCTAACACACATCTTAACACAAGACTCTCCTATTCAAGGAAGCTCGCTTACTTCTTACGCTGTTCTAGTGTGGCCGCAGCCCACTTCACCTGCCTGACGCCCCTCACATGCTGACTGCTCATGTGGCCATAGCCGACGCCACCTGTCTGACGCCCCTCACACAGTGACCACTCATGTGGCCACAGCCCACGCCACCAGTCTGACGCCCCTCACATGCTGACCACTCGTGTGGCTGCAGCCCAAACCACCTGCCTGATGCCCCTCACACACTGACCACTTGTGTGACCATAGCCCACGCCACCTGTCTGACGCTCCTCATGTGCTGACCGCTCATGTGGCCCCAGCCCATGCTGCCTGCCTGATGCCCCTCACATGCTGACCACTCATGTGGCCACAGCCCACACCGCCTGCCTAATGCCCCCACACACTGACCACTTATGTGGCCACAGCCCACGCCGCCTGTCTGATGCTCCTCATGTGCTGACCACCAGTGTGGCCTCAGAATCTAGCCCTGTGCTGGGCATGCAGCAGGCACTTAATAAATGCTGAGTGGGTGATTCCCACACCCTTGACCCGAGTGAGGCTCTGTAGGTGGCTGTCTCCAGTGCACACAGGGGCCCAGAATTGAGAATGGTGCTTTGTCTTACCAGAGGCCCAGAGCCACTTGGTGGCCCTCCCCAGGGAGGGGGTAGGTTCCCAGGCAGCTCCGGACCCTCCCCCAGCCCCTCAACTTCTCCCCTGCTCCCCGTTTCCCCCCACGGCTGTTGGCTCAGCAACAGCTCTGATCCATCACCCATCTCTATTTTTAGGAGTTTATAACCCAGCTGTGAAAATTCACTTCATGCTGCTCCTTTGTGTGTGGAAGGCTTTGCCCAGAGCTGCTGTGAAGAGGGGATTATGGCAGGCAGCCAGTGGGAGGGAGGCTGGGGGAAGAGCTGGTGGCCTGGGGTGTGGCCCCTTGGGGAGCTCAGGCAAGGACAGCCCTTACCCAGGCTTTGGTTCTGAAAGACAGGGCTGGGTTGTGCCAAGGAGACCTGTGCTGTGTGTGCCTTTGCCCCTCCTACCCCCCTCCATCAGCTGAAGCCTTTCCTATCCTTCATGCCCAGTTCACAGTGCCTCCTCCAGGAACCTCTCCTAAAGCCCTTTGGGGGTCCTTGGTCATATCTGCCACAGTCCTTGAGGTCCCTCCTCGGCCCAAGAGAGCACTGTTCATGGCCCCCCACTTTATCACCCTGCGGGAACCGCCATCTCCAGAGTTAGCAGCCTCTTCAGAATTGCCCGTTTTCCCCCCTGCACCTCCAAGCTGCATGGTATGGCCCTGGCCTCTTTCCTCCCTTCCAGGGTTGGTGGGATTTTCTTGTTCTCCTCCTCCTCTCTGACCCTCCTTCTCAGTCTCCTTGGCCTTACCCACTAGCCAGGATCTGCCTGGGGGTGCTTCTCTTCCCCCTTGGAATGCTCACTCTCATGGACGCTATGGGCACCTCGAATCAGACGGCACAGAACCTGCCTGTTGATCCTTTTGGACTAGTTATCTCAGAGACATCGAGAACTCAGTATTTCCAGGATGGAAACCTCCTGAGAGGCAGCAAGGAGACTTGGGAATGCACAGACACAGATGAGCCAATGACTGCCCTCAGGGAGCTTGCCTTCTGGAGGAGATGGCAGGAGCATTAAGGGGGGAAACAAGGAGGTTGGACCCGACATCTAAGATACCTTGATTCTTTTCTTTGATTTTCTAATCCCATCACTGATCTCCCCCTCCCCCCACCCTCCCTGGACTGTCCTTCACCTCTCCTCCAGATGACTTCTGTCTCCCTCCTAGTAGAAAGGCCATCCGCCTATGCAGATCACAGCCCGCCTTGGCCTCACTCTAGCCACCTTCACCTCTCAGGGTCTGGGCTCCTGGCCTTTTGCTTCTCTCTCTCCCCTTCTCCCTCTCTCCTTTCCTACTTAGCTCAGCTGGTCCTTGGCCCCCAGACACCCCATCCTTCCTCATGCCATCCACAAAGCCTTCCCAGTGGGGGAGCGCCTGCTACAAAAGGCCTGTGTGCACACCTACAGCTGCCTTTGTGGAAGGGGCCAGGGTCTGCTGAGGTTCCTCTGCCATGGCAGGGGAGGCGCCTGACCTACAGCTGGTGGGCAGGGGCAGGGGCTCACTGGAAGTGGGGAGACCCAGGGGAGACAGGAGAGGGAGGGCGCTTTAAAGACCCCAAAGGCAGGTCATGGCGAGGGCCCTAAAGAGCTTAGGATCCCACCCTGGAGGAGACCTTGGAGACCAGCTAGGCCCATGCCCTCATTATACAGATGGGGAAACTGAGGACCTGGCCGAGAAAGGAGCTGCCGAAGGGACCCGGGGGGGAGGGGGTCACCTCACGAGTGGCCAGCCCCCTCCCCAGAGGCCACCCAGAGGCTGCCAGCGATGGGCTACCGCCCTCTGCATTGCTGTCTGACCCTGGCTTTTCTTTCTCCTCTGCTGGGGGGAGCAGAGAGGGGGGCCTTCTACCTGGCTGCCTGGATGGGGCCTGGGTGGGCAAGGGTGCCTGGCCCCAGAGACCCCCCACTCAGCTCAGCTGCCTGCCATTATCCCCATTTCCACGTAAATAGACCAGAGCAAGAGAGCCTGGTGGGGAATGAGACGATTCCCGGGGGAGCTCGGGAGGGGAGGGGGAGGGGGGCTGGGCAGGGGAGAGGGAGGGGGCTGGGCAGGGGAGGGGGAGGGGGGAATGGTTGAATGAGGGATGGAGGAGGGGAGGTGTGAGCGCCCGTGAAGCTTCATGTTGTCTTTGTAGCATCAGTTGGTCCTTGTTGCTCAGCGGTGTCTCACTCTCCCTGGCCCCATTTGGGGTTTTCTTGGCAGAGATCCTAGAGGCGTTTGCCATTTCTTTCTCCAGCTCATTTTACAGGTGAGAAAACTGAGGCAAACAGGGTTAAGTGACTTGCTCAGGGTCTCACAGCCAGTAAGTGTCTGAGGCAAGGTTTGAACTTAGGAAGAAGGAATCTTTGTGTCGGCAGGCCTAGGGCTCTGTGCCCCTAATCAATCATCTATCTGGCATTTATTAAGGGCTTCTGTTCCAGGCTTTTGCTGAGCCTGGCCCCTGCCCTCAGTGTCTGAGCACCAGGAGCACGAGGGTCTGGAGGCACAAGGGTCCACCTGAACTGAGTTCTGATGGCCTCCGGGGGCCTGGGTGAGGAGGAGAGATCTGTGCATGGCCCTGAGGTTGGAGGGCCAGGTACAAAGAGAGGACTTGAGATTTAATTGGGGAGGTGGGAGCTGCCTGGACTGTGGATGAGGGGTCAGGGTGGACTGAAGTGGGGCTGGCAGCTGGGGCAGGGCAGCCTAGTAGGAGGCTGGCCGATGTGGATGGATCCTGGAGATTCTGAGGGTGAGTGGTGGCTGCTTCATTTCCCCTCTGTTTACACGTCTCCTGTGGCTTGTGTGGAGTGGAAATGACTCATCATTGGGATGTTGCTGGTGGGTTGATGCCCGCCATTGCGGGGGCAGGCTGCTGACTGGGGGGGTCTTTCCCATCCTCCCAGGGCTCCCTCACCTCATCTTTCCTTGGCTTTACTTTGTATGTATTTTATCTGTGTAGGTTGGCTCTCCCTGTGTGCCCCACCTCCAAGAACTTAAAGTTGTTAAGGGAAGAGACTTTTGTATCTCCAGTGTCCAACACAGTGCTAGGCACACTGGTGTGTGGTCAGGGAGTCCTTGATTCAGGAGGGAGGCTTCCCATGAGGCTCTCTGCTCCCTCCTTGCCTCCTGACTCTCCCTTTGATTTCCTACCAATAAGCCCCGAGCTCTACTTCTGACATGACCTGAATGGCCCGAGAGCCTCTCCCTGCCTCCTCTTCTGTAAAATGAGGTTGACCCTGGGCAAGTCACTTTACCTATTATCTGTAACATGAGCTGGAGAAGAGAAGGGTGAACCTTTCCAGTATTTCTGCCAAGAAAACCCCAGATGGGGTTGTGGAGAGTGGAATGCAAATGAAATGACTGGACAGCTAGGTGAGTGGCCGGGGGCAGGTGACCGGTGGGGCCCCCTCCAGCTGTGGTCTGTATGGCTCTCCCACCCTGACCTGGCTCCCTAGCACACGTCAGCTCCTAAAGAGCCATCTCTGGCAGGACAGCGGGGCTGGAGATCTTCACCCTCTCGATGTGGGCATTTCCTAAGGACAGGCTTAAGAAGAGAGAATAGGAACCCCCCTGGCTATGATTGCCATGTGTATGGTGAATAAATGGAATGAGGGTCCTTTGTAAGTGCCTGCCATGGGGTGGGTACTGGGCTAAGTTCTGGGGACACATGTCTGAAAAGAGAAACAGTCCCTACCCTCCAGGAGCTTACAGCATGTACCGTGGATTACAATATTCCCATAGCACAGTGTATATCACAGTGTATATCCAAGTATACAGCAGACCCTGACTATGAACACGCTTGGGTAATTCAGGAGCTCTCTCCCCAAACTGAGAGGTCTCCAAATTCCTCCTTCCTCCATTTTCCTATTCAACAGACCTCCATGTGAACCCCATAAATGGATAGGTAAACTAACCAGAGAAGGAGGTTTTGAACAGATGGGAACTGTTCTCATGAGTGCTGGACCAAGCAAGTATATGCAAGCCAGAACATGTGTGTGAAACAACAGGGATTACAGGATCAGAGGATTTTGAGGTAGCAGGAACTCAGCCCTCCTTAATTATTTAAATAAGGCAGCTAAAGGCCAAAGAGGTCACTGAAGCAGAGGGCAGCAAAACCAAGATTTGAACTGGGGTCATCTGGTTCCAAATGGAAACCTCTAATCACACAAATAGGGGTGGGGAGAGGAAAAGCGATTGGAAGCAAGGGGGAGGAGGGGAGAAGAGATGGCCTTAAGCAAAACAAAATCCAGCTACTTGGTGCTGTTTTTATTTTAAAGGAAAGAAATATACTGTAATGTAAAAGGATTTGATAAAGAAGAAACAACCTTAAAAATCATCACTGTGAATATAAATGGGATGACTGTTCCCATAAAATAAAGAGGCATGGCAGGGTAGATTAGAATGCAAAACCCAGCCATTTGTCATGTGCGAGAAAAACACTTAAAATACAGATTCCCAGAATTAAAATGGGTTTTGAAGCAGAATTTCATACGCCTCAACTCAGTCCAAAAAATTGGGAGTGGCGAGCATGATCTGAGACCAGGGCAAGAGTAAAACTAGACACGGTCAGAAGAGACAGTTGAGGAAACCATGCTATGCTGAAAGATGCCATAGATAACGAAATGCTACCAATCGGTATTCTATACACGCTTCAGTGTTATAGCTTTTAAGTACTCAAAGGCAAAGCCAACTGAATTAAAAGAAAACATAGATAATAAAATGGTAATTGTCAGCAATTTCAATGTGTCTTTTCCAAACTTAGACAAATCCAATCTCTCAGAGCCACCTTCTATGCCCAGGGTTTTCTTGAACCCCATAAATGCCCTCCGCCCCACTCCCAGTTTCTCTGAATGTACTTGATACATGCTCTGTATTTACTTGTGTTCATGTGTAAACTTCCCCTCCCCCTTTAAACTGCTTGAAGGCAGGGACTATTTTGTTTGACACTTGCCTTCCAGTTGAATGGAATCTACACCTGCCACCCCAAGTCCTTTAGCAGAACCAAAATGACCATTTGTCTTTGGACTCCTCCTGCCTTCTCATGGTCCAGATGCCGCTACCACCAAGGTCGGTCAAGTTTTATGGTAGGCAGCATGGCCCTTACTTGTGGTCCTGCTAGGGTGGGGTAGCTAGGTGACTCAGTGGATAGAATACTGGATCTGGAGTTGGGAGGACCTGAATTCAGATATGACCTCAGAGACTTACTAGCTGTGTGACCCTGGGCAAGCCACTTAACCCTGATTGCCTCACAAAAAATCCCAACAAAACCAAAACTACATGAATAAACTATATGGGAGGCCCTGTGCTAGGCTAAAGGGATACAAACGATAACCACATTCTCCCATCACAAAGCTTCCCAGGGTCACATAGTCAGTAGTAAGGGTGAGAAGTAGGAACTGAACCCAAACCCTCTCCCAACACGACTGAATTAATGTGGTGTGTTGGAGAACATTTTCAAAAAGAAACCCTTCCAATTTTCCTACTGCTATTCCTTCTCCTAGATCTGAATGGCAGCTTTAGTTTATACCATGTTTTCCTCACCAGCAGCTCCTTTAGGAACAAATCCTTCCCAGCCCTGGGGAAATCATAGACCCTTTGCTGTCCTCATGTTCCTGCTAACAGCCTTGTAGGGGCAGATAGTGCAAAGGTCTTCATCATACCCATTTTCCAGATGAGAAAACCAAGGTTCCCAAAGCTTAAATGACTTTTACTTGGTATCATGATTCCACCCAGGCCTTTCCAAGCCCAGCTCTCATTCCAGCAGGGGCCAGGAGATGGGGTATGTTTGTGAAATGTTTTAGGAGAAATTCTGTGAGCTGCATTGTTTGGAGGCTAAGGGGAAGATGGGGTCCTGGTTGGTGCGTGAGATATGACTCTTCCTAAGGTCACAGATTTCCATCTACAAATAGTCCTTTGAGACTCATCCAGCCCAACCCTCCTGGTTTTACAGATTGAGAAACTGAGGCCCAGAAAGCTGCGCAAACGTTGATTCAAATTCAGGCCCCCTGGAGCCTGGTGAAGCCAGATTAGGAGTTGAGGACCTGGGTGGGGCCTCTCTGGATTGCCAGTCCCTGAGGCCAGGGACCTGCTTCAGGCCTCCTTGCCTTCTGACTCCGGACACTGGGCCTTCCTTGGTGGGGAGGAGTTGTCCCTACCTGGGGTTTTCCTTTGCTCCTCTGCCTTCTGAAGGCCCCCTGTGGCTCCCCCATCCCTGCCCTGGTGTCCCCGGCCTGCCTGGCCTGGCAGAGCAGCCCAGAAGGGTGGAGGGTTATTAATTCAGCAGTCAATACGGCCCCCCCATCATCTTGTCTGCCGGCAGGATTTAGTGTGGGGTCGCTCAATAACGCGTTTGTTTTTTCATCGACCTGCCAGTGCTGTGCAGAATTGGCTGGCTGGTTTCCCCATGCCTAGCGCTCCCAGCTTGCCGAGAGAGGCTGGCGACTTCCACGAACCCCCCTGGTCCTCCCTCATCTGGAGGCCCCTCATCCCTCCTAGGAGGCTGTCAGCAGGGTGGGGTCCTGCTCATGCCAAGCCCCCAGAGGCTCAGCCTGAGGTCTTTCCCCCCAGGTTCTTTTTTTTTTTTGCGCTTTTTGGAGGGCGATTGGGGTTAAGTAACTTGCCCAAGGTCACACGGCTAGGTTTTTGTTTGTGTGTGTTAAGTGTCTGAGGCCGGATCCAAACTCAGGTCCTTCTGACTCCAGGGCCGACGCTCTACTCACTGTGCCACCTAGCCACCCCGCCCCCAGGTTCTAAATTCTGTTTAAACAAGTCTTCAGGTGCCGGGTGCTGAGGTTTCAAAGGCAAAAAGCAGATTGGCATCTCCCTGCTCTGCTACCTTGCCCAGCTCACCAGTCTGCAAAGTGTCCCTTCTGGGCCACCCCTAATCCCCAGAGCGGCACAACTAGTGGCTGGGAGGGTTGGCATCTGCCTAGGCTGCATCGGGCAGTGAGTGTAAACTCCATGCTCAGATTCCCAAAAATGGCCTCCCCCCACCTTTTTTTAAATAGCACATCTTTTTAGGCCATAAAATCCATTTCATGGTGGAGCACCAGGGCCCCACTTGTTAGCCCTGGGCCTGGCAGTAGCAGTCTCACATAGCCTAGCTGTTTGCTTGGTGGCAAGTCCTAAGCGGGCACCATTTTGGCCTCAGCTCTGTTGAATAAGGCCTGGATTTGGGGTCAGAATCCTGGCTCTGCTCCTGCTTCCTGGGTGACCTTGCCACATGGTCACCTCCCCCCTCTAGGCGTCAGTCTGTTCCCTTTTAAGATGCAGGGGTTGGCACCATGTACCGCTTAGGACATCCCTGCTCCAGCGCCAGACTCAGTGGGGAAGGAGGAGGGGAGGACTCTCCCTCCAGCAAAGCTTCCTCCCCCTCCCACCCCCCACCTCCCACCTCCCCAGGCCTTTGTCCAAAAGGGTGGCAGGATGGTGGAGAATGGCATCTTGCAGCAGACCGGTCCAGTCCCTCCCTGTCTGGAGGTGATGGCCACCATCAGACATTCCCTAGCCTTGGGGCAAGGCCCCTGATTCTTGAGGCCTGCATAGTGTGTGGCCTGGCAGCCTGGAGCTAGAGAAATGGGTAGGAGCCCTTCAGGGTGGGCCTAGATAAGCCTGAGCAAGCCAGGGGTGTGAGCCCCAGCTGGGCCGGGCCGGGCGGGGGGAAGCGGGCAGGAAGCTGGCACTAGGCCAGGACCCTCCCCCCCACCCCACCCTCCTCCCTTTCTGAAGAGAGAAGGGGGGAAGAACGTACAACAAACCCCTGTTATTGTTCACGCCTCATCTCCCACCAAAGTTATTAAATCTCATTCCACGAAAAAATAAATCCATTTTTATTGCAGCTGGAAGAGCCAGCGGTGGTTTGGTGTTTTACCTTTCCTATTTTTCAAAGTCCTGTTAAATCTTGTGGCGATCAGCTGGGAGGCCGCTGAGCCCCACGAGTCCTGGTTACTTATGGGGTTTTCTCTGGCTCTGATAGCACCAGAGATGGATCTTTCCCTGCTTTTAGAGCAAGGACCTTCCTGGAGATCCCAGTCTGGGGGCTGGCCCTCTTACTCTCCGATTCCCCCCACCCAGACCTGCCACACTCTTAGTAAGGGCCTCCAGGGCAGACACTGGGAGTTGGGGGCTGGGGGACCTGGCACCATAGCAGGCGCCTAATAAATACTTGCTGAAATGCCTTAATGAAGCACTCCCTCATCCTGTAAGGATCGGTGTTGAGACTGCCCTGGCCTCCCTCCTAAACAGAGAGCCCCCTGAGAGCAAGGGCCGCCCCTTGGCTAGGTCCCACACCTGCTGCTCCCTGGGGAGTACAACCGGAATGTGCCAGCCCACCTTCCCTGCAGAGCTGGAAATAGGAGAAAAGGCTGTGTGGGTCATTGAGGAAGCCTGCCTTGGTGCTGAAAGCACTGGCCTTGGAAATGAGGCCCTGTGTTCAAATCCTGCCTTTGGGGTTTGCTTAGCATCATGACCCTGGACGGGTCACCTAGCCTTCTGAAGCCTACATGTCCTTTTCTGTGAAATGAGAATCCTGCTTCCGTTGGTAGTCATTTTGAGGCTGTGGAAATGTGAGTTTTATCACTCAGAGATATGTCTTTCCTGGCTCCAAGCTGAGGGTCTGCTCCTGCTGGCTTCCCAACCCTGCTCTTTGGTGATGGTGATGCTGACTTGGGCTCACCCTTCTTGGTGCCTCAGTTTCCCCGTCCTTGAATCAGAGTGACCCACAGTAAATGCTTGTTGACTAGGGAATCCGATTGAAATCTTATCTGATGCAAGGACAGCAATCACTGGGGTGGAGGGGAGCAGAGAAGCTCATATGAGAGGGGCAAATTTCCTTCCCATTCAGACCCTCCTTTGTGTTCAGTGGCCTGAGGCCTAGAAAGGACCTGGGCGTTCACTCAGCTGGGCACCTTTCACTTTTCTTATGCAGTCCTTCTAATTAGACAGGTAGGGAAACTGAGTCAGGGTGCTTTCTCTAATGTCACACAGCCCAGTGACAGAGCTGGGACTCTGGCTCCAGACCAGCCATCAAGGCTCCCCCTGCCCCTCAGTGTCGTCCATCCTTTGACTGGAGAGTAGGTGGGAATCTCTGTGCCTGTGCTTTGGAGGGAGCCTTCAGAACAACAGGAAATCCTTTCCTTGTCCCAGAGCCATGCTTGGTCCTGCTGGCCCCCTGCAGGTCCTCCAGTCACTTCAAGCCCTCCTCTGGCTCTCTCCCTGGCTTGCTCTCCCTGCATTCCATCCCCCCGCCCAGGCCATCCTCCACAGCTGCCAATTGTGGAATGCCAACGTTCCCAAGGTCCCTGTCCGACTGTGTTTTCCCCAGGCTCAAAGACTTTCTGTGGTTCCCTATTACCTCCAGGATAAAATTCTGAAGTCTCAGCCTGGCATTTAGAGGCATTCACAGTGAGGCGCATGTCTCCGCTTACAGACATTTCCTGACCATCAAACTGCTCGGTTTTCCTGTTGGCCAGTCTCCCGTCACTGCGTCTTTGCACCCCCTCCCTCCTGGTCTGGCTTCCTTGAAGGCTCAGCCCGGTGCTGCCCTCAGGAGTGGTGGCATGCTTTGCCCCAATCCCCCCAGCCTGGTCAGTGTTCTCCCTCCTCAGAGGATGTGATGTTTACCTGTCCTGTGGCATGCGTGCTCCCAAGGGCAGGGGTTTGCATGCGCAGTGCCTAGCACCCAGCCTGGCGTGCAATGATAAATTAACTGATGCACCTTAACTCCCACTGGTCAGACTCCAAGCTCCTGCCCTGTTGCTTGGAACTTCAATCTCTTCTTCTTAAAACTGCATAGACGGAGCATGGGGCCCCCCGTCAGGAAGATGTGAGGCTGTCCTCATTAGCCGTGGGGCCTGGCGCAGCTTCCCGCTCTCTCTAGGCCTCAGTTTCCTCTTCTGTAAAATGGGGGGCGGTCTCTATGGTCTCCTCCAGCTCTAGACCTATGACCCTTTGGTCACTAGGTGCTCTTTGGGGCATGGGTCCACAGTTCTGAGTACCATTGGGAACTCGCCATCCTGTATCTTTCTATAGGGGGAGCCTGGGTACCCCATGGTAGACTAAGAAGGCCCTCCCTGACCCCTGACCCCCCATTTCTGCTTTCACCTCAAGAGCAGTTTCAGGGTAGAGTCCTCTAACAGCCCAGTAGCTGGGAGGCAGGTAGAGGCCAAGGGCATAACCTCTTTGCCTTAGAGCAGAAAGGCATCCCAAAGGTCATCTTGCCCAACTGTCTCCTTATACAGATGGGGAAACTGAAGCCCCTCTGCCTGCCTTTGCCAGAGGAAGGAAGGGGGTACCTGCCACAGTTTGAGAGCCCTGCCTGGGCCTGGCCAGATTCCTTTATCTTGGGACTCTGACAGTGCCCCCAGCCCTGCCACCAGCAGCTGCTTCTAGGAATGGAGCTGCCCTTTGGGTCGGGCAGAGGTCCCGTGTTTCCCCTCCCAGCTCCCCTCCTCCGTTCAGGCTCTTTCCCTTTATTTGGGTGGGGGGCTTCGTCTCTCTGCCCACTTCTGGCCTTTCCCACCCTTCCTCTTCCTGTGGATTTCTCCCTCCCCCTCTTCTCCGGGAAGATAAGAGAGTTGTTATGGCAGAGGAACACGGCACAGTTAGGACTACAGACCCGGTGTTCCCTGGATGGCATCCGCTCATATCTGTTGGTACTAGAGCTGTGTGGGCTGTGAGAGAGAATTTCCTTGTGCTCTGGTTTCCCTTGGGGCAGCGAGATCCCTTTCTGTGCGCCCGGGTTGCAGGTTACAGAGGTATTCTTCCCTCTGGGAAGCCTGGTGCCTACCTCCCAGGCCCTGAGATTACCACCCCCTCCCAGGCCTCCTTTCTTGTCCAGGCCTATCTGGTCTGTGACTCTACTTCCCTTACTTAGGAGTAGAGAAAACCCACGGCGGCCATCTGTCCACTGGCTGTAAGGGTTGTGTGGAGGAGGCTGGCGTCAGCAGATGCTATCTCTGGGGAAGGATGCTGGAGGACATGAGTTCTAATCCTGACTTTGCTTCTGACAGTGTGGGGGACCTTGGGCACGTGTGTGTGTGTGTGTGTGTGTGTGTGTGTGCGCACGCGCATGCATGCACACACACTAAATCTGTGATCCGCCGAAGGAAGAATCAGGGTCACTGAGCCTGGCGTCTCAGTCAGTCTGCATTAATTAAATGCCTACTGTGTGGTAGGCCTGGAGAAGAGAAGACCGGCCACCTGTCTCTAGGGATGTGTCCCGTGGAAGCAGGAAGCCTCCTTGGGCTGGATGAGGTCCCAAGTTCTGTCCAGCCCTCCCTGTAATCTTTGGTCCTTTTGCTCAGCCCCCAAAGGCAGAACTGCACTTCCTGGGTGACAGTGGCCCAGGGGTCCCCCGAGGCGGGGTGTCAAGGACAGCGTTCTGCAGTTTAGAACTGTCCCTGAGTAAAATCAGCCCCCACCTCACCGGAGGCCTCCAGCCCAAGGTGACCTTGTCAGGGGCTTCTGCTAAGGTGACAGCTGGTGAGAGGGCTGCCCCAGCCCCTTCCCACTTGGAGGCACGTCAGCCACTCTAAAGATGAGACGAGATGCCATGTGTGGAAGCATCTTGCAGCGCTAACGGGGCCCTCTGAAGGCACATCAGTTTAAGGGAGGCCTGCCCACCCTTCCAGGCACCATGCGCCCTTGGCGAGGGAGGGGTACCAGTGCCCGCCTGTGCCCGCCTGGCACTGGCACATCCCTCCTGCCCACATTTTCCTACTGCTCATTTACATTTCGATTCTACCTCCTTAATTTTACTCCAAGTTCACCCTCCCCTGTTTGGAGAATCATCTTAATGTATTTATCTGCGAAGCAATTTGTTAAATAACCCCCAAGACTCACTGGGTTTTTCCGTTCCTCGCTTTTATGGCAAAGCTGCTTCAAATTGAATTAGTTGCCAGCATCCCAGCACGCATCATAATGGGGATGAGTTCATCCCCATCCCACTCATAAAAGTGTAGCTGGCCGCTGGTGAGATGGACCCTTGAGGTGAGTGGCAGCCCTGTGCAGACCCCTCCAGGCCTGGTGTCAGGAGCAGGGTGGGAGTGATCTCTGGCAGGCCAGGGGAAGATCCCGGCACCAGCCTGCCAGGTGAGGGCTGGGGTGCATGCTTTCCCTCTCGATGGCCTCCTCCCCATTTCCAGACGGAGCCTGGGAGTCCAGGTGCCTGCCTCCTAGATGCCATTCAGACATGTGGCTGCGTGAGAAGATCCAGGAGCCTAGGGAAGGTACCCCCAAGCAGACCCTGGGCAGGGGGCTTAGAGCAGGCCCTTACATGGCTGAGAGAGGGAGGGGCCACCCCTGGGGAGGCTTCCTTGTGCATCAGGGTTCACCCCACACTCTAGAAGCCTCCTGGCTAACTCATGATTCTTGCTAACTCAGTGCCCCCTCCATGCTTGGCCCTCTGGGCCAAAGCCCCCTTTGTTCTGTCCTAGTTACATCTCTGCCAGCTCTCTCCCCGGCCTTGTCTCAGAGGGCTCCACCGCACCTGCCTGGTGGTTAGAAGCAGGAGACGTTCCTGTGGCATCACGCCTTCCCTTTCTCCTCCCTCCTCTGTTCTGTTATCTGAAGCAAGCGTCTGCCACCTGAGCCCAGAGCAGGACTGTCACCTGTGCCATAGGCATGATTGGTGAGCTGAAAGGCCCAGACATTGAATCTATATTTCATTTTCACATCAGCAGCCACTCCCTGGCCCGATAATAGATTCCTCTCTCGCCGCTATCTGGGAAAGACAGTGGAAGCTGGTGTGTGTGTGTGTGTGTGTGTGTGTGTGTGTGTGTGTGTGTGTGTGTGTGTGTGTGTGTGTGTGTGTCTCTCTCTCTCTCTCTCTCTCTCTCCAGGGGAAGGCTCCCTCATCCTCTCTGTGAGGCCTGGCTCCTCTGTTCCTCCGCCGGGGGCTCTTCTGCCCTGGCCTCCCACTGCCCGTCCTCTGAGGATGCTGAAAACCAGCCTTTGTGAAGTGCCCCCTGATTTCAGGCACTGCTCAGTGCTTCACCAGTTTTATCTCGCTTGGTCCTCACAACTCTGGGAAAGTCAGTGCTTATTATCTGCATTTTATAGATGAGGAAATTGAGGCAGGAGGTTAGGTAACTTCCCCAGGGTCACCCAGCTCCTGTCTGAGGCTCCTGACTCCGCTCCTGCCACTCTCCACTGCACCACCCAGCCACCCCTAAGCTCCAGGATCTTCTCTCACTTGAATTCTGCTCTGTAAGCATCTCTAAAGTCTATGTGCCAGGCCCGTTTCTAGACTCTGGGGAGTTTGGGGCTCCTGCCCTCAAGGAGCTTGCAGTCTTCAGTGTATACAAGTAAATCCAAACTGGGCCCAAATTGCACAGCTCTGGTCTTGTAGGGGAGGATGTGGTGAGTATCACTTCCCCCGTATTGTCATGAAAGAACATCAGATTTAGAGTCCTAGGACCTGGAATCAAATTCTGCCTCTCAGCCTTATGGGCAGCGTGACTGTAGACAAGTCACTTACACCACCTCTCAGCCTCAGTTCCCTGAGCTGTAAGGTCCCTTCCAGCCCCACACTTATGATGTTGTGGTCCAGATTCTGCTCTAAGCAGTGAATGGAGCCAGAAGCCCTGGATCTGGGTCTGCGCCCTGGAACTGCCTGCCCGTGCTCTCGGAGTCTGTTTCCCCTTCTGTCCAATGAGAGGGTCGGTGCTATGGAGGACGCACCCTGAGAAAATCAGAGACAAGAGCGGGCACACGCCCCCAGATGTGCCAAGCAGTGGACGCCCGGGGTGCCAGCACTGGGGAGCCTGGAGCCTGTAGCTTGCGAAGGTTCAGTCAGTGTGCCTTCAGAGGGGGCTAGAGAAGCTTAGGAAGAGGCCCGTGCCCTGAGGCAGAGCCAGTGATTCCAAGAGAGGCCTTGAAATGGCAGTCAGAGGGACTGAGGCCTGGACCCAGGGCAGTGACCTCTCCCGTTCCAGAGGACAGGAGGGACACACACTGTGGGAAATGCCCGTGGCTCGCAGTGGGCCCAAGCCACCTGGTGTCCTCCCAGAGCACCAGGGTTTCAGAAGAATCGAGATGGCAGCTAGACTGTTAGGGACCAGGGAGAGACACCAGGTCAGTGCAGTGCAAGGCCATGGGGGGCGCCACAGAAGGAGCCTCAGAGACAGCGGCCAGCTGCCTGTGATTGCTGGGGGAGGGGGTGATGGGGAGCAGAGGGGCAGCCACCCGCCACATGCCGCCAGTCTCCATGAAACGGGCCAGGAGCCTGGCGCAGGCCTCTGGGGCCCAGTTGATCCCGTGGGGGCTTTGCAGGAAGGCATGAGAGGACCGCACTGGGCTCTGACCTTCCCAGTGGAGGATGGGCCCTGGCTGGTGAGATCGGGGTTAAGGGTGATGCCTTAGGAGCTTCACCCCCAGCCAGCCTGCCTGCTTGTCCCCTCCTGACACATGTGTGAGGATGCGCTGCCCATCCTGACAGAGGGCAGGGACGCCTTGTTTCTCAGCATTGGGGTAGTGTTTGTTTGGGGGAGGTGGGCCTCCCAGTGAGGAAGCACCCTCCACCAGTGTAGGTCGGCCATTGACTTGTAGTCTTAGCCCCAGAGCAAGGGGTCATACACTGGGATCCTGGGACTTAGTTGGGGGAAAAGCCACATCTTTATTTTCCTCACTTTTAAATTAAATTTAGTATTTTCTCCAGTCACATAAAAACAGTGCCCTGGCAGGGGTCCAGGGCCCAAGAAGGCTGCAGAACTCCTATCTCAGAGCACTGCCTTACAGGGAGATGGAGTCCCTTGGCCAGGTCAGGCAGGGCCGGATGGTGGATTTAGCCGATATTAAATTCTGACCCCCAAAGGACTCCTGCTAGCCCTCTGATCTCGGGGGACCCTCAGAGAAGGAGGGAGGAAAGAGAGGGCCCACCTAGGCTCCAGAGTGTGAAGCCTGGCTCCCCAGGAGGGACGAGGGCATGGGATGGAGGCAGGAGGGGGCATTGTCAGTACAGGGCCCCCCCCGTCTGCCGCTGCCTGCCTGTCTGAGTTCTGCTCCCTGCATCAGACCGTCATGTTGCTGGCACATGCTTTGGGTTTTAATGGGGCCAGAAAAGGAAAACCAAATATTAATCAGGCAGGTTTTTGGCGAGAGGCGGCAGAGCCCAAAAGCTCCTGGAGCCGGAGGCCAGTGGTCCCCACTCTTTGGTGGGAGGAAGGCAGAGGCCTGGGCTCAGGGCTGGAGGAGAAGGCCAGGGGTGATGAGTGAGGGGTCCCTGACCCCCCTAGAGCTGATCCCTGCTTACTGTGTGTGCATGTGTGTGAGGGGGGGCCTCACCCTGAGGCCAGGCATTTGTAGCCCCGCAAAGATGCTCCAGTCTTGAGCCTGGGGCCTGGCCCTGCCCTGAGCAGGAGGGGATGGGAGCCTTCACAGCTTAGAACCCCAAAGATGCTGGGAGCTGGTGCCTCCTTCCCCTCCCCACCAACTGACAGAGGCAGGCCTGGCTGTGATAGAACTGTCTCACCATTAGTCTATCACGGTTCTCTCTGCAAACCCTGGGCTCCCCAGGATCCTGGCTCCCCCCAGCAGACCCCCACCACTCCCACACACCTCTGGCTCTGGCGGTGGAGGAGGAGGCATTGTCTGCGCTAATTGCATTGTTAGACCGCGCTAGGCATGTTGGGCTGTCTCGTTTTAGTGCCTTTATTAGACATGAGTGCTGGCTGACAGCAGTGTGGGACTTGGGGTGCGGGAGGGGAGGGGAGAGAGAGTGCCCAGGGCCTGTCTGTCTGTCTGTCTGCCCTCCCCGGCTCCTTCACCCCCACTCCTCCCCCAGCTTCCAGATGGCGGCGGATGCTGGGGCGCAGGGGAGTGGCAAGCTGCACTCGCCCAGGGTCAGTTCCTGCCTCTGCACCGTGCTGTTTCACAGGGCTCCCTGCCGAGCAGTAATGAGGAATCTGTACCTGGGGCAGGTGGCACCTGGTTTTATGAGCAGAGCATGAAAGGCACCTGCTGTGGATGAGGAAGGTGGGAATCAGAGAGGCTGGCCCCCCTGGGACGGGGAGAGCAGGTGGGGGGATCCTGCCTGTCACCCACGGGGGCCACACCCTAATTCACCCTTTGAGGCCCCCAGATTTAGAGGCTTTGCCTACAGCCTCCAGGTCTGAGGGAGGTGGAAAGGGAGGCCTGGGTGGGGGTGGGGTTCAGTGGCCCAAGGTCACCCAGATAGTACACGTTGGGCAGGATTTGATCCCAGGTCCTCTGACTTGGGAGCCAGCTCCTTCTTGCTGTCCCCACTGTGCTACGGATTGTCTGGGAAGGATTCAGAAGCCTCTGCCCGTAGCCCAGGCCTGACTCATCCAAGTCTCCAGTGGGGGGAGAGCTTCCAGTCACTGCCCCAGAGCCTGACCCTGGCTTGGCCCATGCCTGGAGCTGTCAGACTTTGGATTAGCCTAGCTTTCCTTCCTGGCCACTGGGCCTGGGGGTGGCTGTCAGGCCCAGAGGAGGTCCTGAATCCTGAATGGATGCACTCTGTGACTGTGTGCCTCCCTCCCTCCCCCCACTCCGTCCTTCCTTCCTTCCCGAGCCAGTCCTAGGACTGAGGGTCACAGTAGAAGGCAGGGGATCCTGGGGAGGTGGGACAGCCCGCCCCAGTGTGCGCTTGGAGGAGAGCCCAGGTCCTTCCTCATCCAGCATGGACTGAAGCCCTTCAGTGCCCACGGCCATCCAGAAGCGGTTTTTATGCACTTCCTCTGTGCCCTTCAGAGGCAGGTGGGGGCGCGGGCGTGGGAACCGGCATGGGCACACACAAGGACAGCCAGGCTTTTCCTGATTGTGTCCTCCCCCCCCCCGCCCCCGCATCACCTGTCTAGGCACCTGGTGCTTCCCCCAGAAGAATACCGCCAGCACAGTATGTGTTGCCGCACTGCCTGGCGCACAGTAGGCGCTTGCTGCCTGCGCACAGTAGGTACCTACTGCCTTCTCTGGTCCTCACTCCCTCTTAGACCCAGGCATTTCCACTCGGAGGCAGTGGCCCACACCCTCCCCAGTCCTTCCTGCCTCCCTCCAGCTGGTCCGGCAGCTTTATCCTCTGGCTTTGCAGATTAGCCACTCAATCCTCTAGGGGAAGCTGTGAGGCCGCCAGGCTCAGAGGGGATGATTGACTGCCTCGGGCCACATAGGTGGTGAGGGGCAGAGGAGGGGTCTGAGCCTTCAGCTTCAGACCAAGGAAGGGGAGAGGGGGAAGATCCTGGCCCTTTGTCACTGGAACCGCCAGGCTCTGAGCTGGGCTGGCCATGTGACCTTGGGTAAGTCCCTTTCCTCAGTTTCCTCCCCTGCCAGGTTTCCCCGCCTGGCTGAGGTGGCCTTGGCACCTGCCCGCAGGTGCTCCGAGCCCCCACCGGGCGTCAGGGAAGGGCGGATGAGAAGCAAAGTCAGCCGCCGCCACATCCATTCACCCTGACAGCTAGCAATTACACCGTGTGATAGCAAGATTACTCCAAATGCATTTATTACAGGGGTGAGGAGCAGGAGACTTATTTACTGGCAAATCCATACTCATTATGAGACTCAGCCTACCCTGGGCCGAAAACAGCTCAAGTGAGACAAATAATTACCCGGCCTTCCCTCGGCTGCTCTCAGGTACTTGGCCACGGGCAAGGGGCGGCAGCAGAGGGGGAAACAGTAAGAGAAACAGAAAGAGGCTGGGGTGCATCTGAGCCCCTGCACCTCTGTGCACCAGGGAGCTGGGCTGCCCCAGGGGACCCTCAGGTTATGAGTTCGAGTCCTCCCCTCCTAGGGCTGGGAGGCTGGCCTCCCCCAGGAACATGCAAACGATGTTCGCTGGCCCTCTAGGGCCTGGGAGCTGGGGGGAGAACTGGAGCACTTCTCCCCTCCTCCCTCTCCCCACCAATGGGTCACAAGGTGGCATTTCTTAGGTCATAGATTTATAGCTAGGAAGATCCTCTGAGGCCATTCAGGTCAGCTGCTTCTATTACAGATGGGGAAACTGAGGCCCAGAGTGCTTGGCCCTTGATATGGGTGTAATAAATGCCCATCAGTCATTCTAAGCCCAGACTTCCTTCCTATGGGGTCACATCCTGTTGAGAGAGGAGGATTCGAACCCTGGTCTCTCACGATTTCTGATCTAGCTATCTGTTTGCTTGGAGGCGGCCTTAGAGTCAGAGAGTGGTCTGCCTATGGATGTCAGGATCCTGTTTCTGAGCAAAGAGGGAGCCTTAGCTCTCCTCCAGCCTCTCTCCCATTGTACAAATGAGAAGACTGAGGTCCCCCCTGAGCAGTGACTTATCTAGGGTGCTGTGAGCCCCAGCCCTCTAGCTTCAGGCTCCTAGGCCTGGGTCACTGACCTGAGGCTGGCCCTGGCCCCGGTCAGCCAGGGCAAGAGTGCCCGGACTCCCGGAGTTTTTCTCCCTAGGGCTGGAGGCCGCCCCTGGTCCTGGGGTCCCACATCTCTAGTGCAAAGGGTAAGGGGTGCTCTGTGTCCTGCCCCTCCCTCTGGGGCCCAGGTGCCCCCCCATCGTGGGTCCTAGAGGGAGGGAGAGGGAAGCTGTCACAACCTTTGCAGTGTGGCCCCAGCCCCCCAGCTCCTGCCTGTCTGCCCGCTGGGCACATCCTGGCAGCAGCCACAGCCTCCATGCCTTAAATATTCATTCACTTGACAGAATGCTAATTAAACAAAGTAAGGTGCATTATTACTTGATTAAATTTTTTATTGGCAGTTTAATTGGTCTGTTGGCTGCCCCATGGGGAGTTGTGTGGTCCCCCTGGCGCTGGGGGGAGGGAGCGGGGGCCTCCACTGGCCGGGTCAGTCTGGGAGCTCAGCTGAGGACCCCAGCCCCAGCCCTGGCCCCAGCCCGGCCTTCCTCTTCCTCTCCCCTGCCCCCTCCTTCTACTCCCTGCACCCCTCCCTCCCTGACCCTAGCGGCCTCAGTGGGGGGCCTCAGAGGGCGCAGGAGGACAGGGCACCTCTGTAGTGCCCCTCCTGGACATCCCCAGAGGCCTGTCCCTTCCTCTCTATGCCCCTCCCATCCCACCTCCCAGGAAGCCTTTGCTCCAAGACAAAGCTGGTGCTGCCTCCTCCCAGAAGCCTGCCTGGGTTCCTTGGGTCCCTTTCCTGCCTAGGGCCTCTCCTGAAGCACCTTCCCTTGTCACTGGACCTGGTTCCTGGCCAGCTCCAAGCTGCTCTTACAGCCCCATTAGACCTCATGAGCCTCCACCAGTTCAGTACTAGGACCTATACCTGCTCCTTTGGAGTGGAATGGAACCCTACTGTGTGCCAGACACTGGCGTAAACACTTTCCAGATGTTACCTCCTCCCATGAGGGAAGTGCTGTGACCCCCATTTTACAGTTGAGGAAACTGAGGCAAGAGGAGGTGACTTGCCCAGGGTCACACAGGTACTAAGTGTCTGAGGCTGGATTTGAACACAGGTCTTCCTGACTCTGTCTTTTTTATCTCAAGGTTCTTACTTCAAGAAAAAGGGGGGGTCCTAAGGATGTTGCTGGTGGAGCTGGAAGTTGGGGTACAGGGGTGGGGCATCTGTGGCCTCGAGGTCACATGTGATCCTCTAGGTTCTTGGGTATAGCCTTTTGGCTGAGTCCGACTTTTCCAGAGCAAATCCTTTTATGAAGAGGATTCGCCTGAAGATTGGATTCAGTCAGAGGGGCCACACTTGAGGGCCACACAGGGCCTTGTGGTCGCAGGATTCTGCCCCTGGCAGTAATTTGGAGCTTTGTCCCTAGACCTTTGTCCCCAAATCGCAAAGTTGCCTGTGTAACCTTGGACCTGGAGATGTGACTTCAGGAAATCCAAGAATGAGGGTGAGGTCCCCACACATACCCATGTGCTGCACCCACATACTTCCAGCAGCCTTTGTGGGGGGTGGCAAAGACCAGCAGAGCCCATAGTCAAGCAGGGAATGGGTGAACACCCCCCTCCCGCCCCATTGTGAGTGCAGTGGGAGTGGGTGTGAGAATGGACTGGGTGCAGTGGGTGCCACAGTGCATTGGGGTATGATGGGTGTCACAGGACATTAGAGTATGGTGGGTGCCACAGCGCATTAGAGAGAGTGAAGTGGGTGCCACGGAGCCTTAGAGAGAGCGTGGCGGGAGCCATAGAGAGAGCACAGTGGCTGCCACAGAGCCTTAGAGAGAGTGCGGTGGGTGCCACGGAGCCTTACAGAGAGTGTCATGGGAGCCACGGCACCTTAGAGGGAGGGCAGCGGATGCCACAGTGCTTTAGAGGGAGCACTGTGGGTGCCATGGAGCCTTAGAGAGAGTGCGGTGGGTGCCATGGAGCCTTAGAGAGAGCATGGTGGGAGCCACGGAGCCTTAGAGAGGATGCGGTGGGTGCCACAGAGCCTTAGAGAGAGTGCGGTGGGTGCCATGGAGCCTTAGAGAGAGTGCGGTGGGAGCCACAGCACCTTAGAGGGAGGGCGGTGGATGCCACGGAGCCTTAGAGGGAGCATGGTGGGTGCCATGGAGCCTTAGAGATCGTGTGGTGGGTACCACAGAGCCCTAGAGATCGCACAGTGGGAGCCATGGAGCCTTAGAGATCTCATGGTGGGAGCCACGGGGCCTTAGAGAGAGCGTGGTGGGAGCCACGGGGCCTTAGAGAGAGCGTGGTGGGAGCCATGGGGCCTAAGAGAGAGTGTGGTAGGAGCCACAGGGCCTTAGAGATTACACGGTGTGTGCCACGGGGCCTTAGAGCATGGTGGGTGCCACAGGGCCTTAGAGAGAGCGTGGTGGGTACCACAGAGCCCTAGAGATCGCACAGTGGGAGCCACGGAGCCTTAGAGATCTCATGGTGGGAGCCACGGGGCCTTAGAGAGAGCGTGGTGGGAGCCACGGGGCCTTAGAGAGAGCGTGGTGGGAGCCATGGGGCCTAAGAGAGAGTGTGGTAGGAGCCACAGGGCCTTAGAGATTACACGGTGTGTGCCACGGGGCCTTAGAGCATGGTGGGTGCCACAGGGCCTTAGAGAGAGCGTGGTGGGTACCACAGAGCCCTAGAGATCGCACAGTGGGAGCCACGGAGCCTTAGAGATCTCATGGTGGGAGCCACGGGGCCTTAGAGAGAGCGTGGTGGGAGCCACGGGGCCTTAGAGAGAGCGTGGTGGGAGCCATGGGGCCTAAGAGAGAGTGTGGTAGGAGCCACGGGGCCTTAGAGATTACACGGTGTGTGCCACGGGGCCTTAGAGCGTGGTGGGTGCCACAGGGCCTTAGAGAGAGCGTGGTGGGTACCACAGAGCCCTAGAGATCGCACGGTGGGTGCCACGGGGCCTTAGAGATTACGCGGTGGGTGCCATGGTGTATTAGAGTTCACTGGATACCACGGTGCACTGGGGTTCAGCCATGCTGTGGTGTTGTATAGCAGACAGGAGGGATCCACTCCTACTAAGGGCCCTTGCAAAGTGCCTTCCCCACTCTGGGCCGAGCTCTCCCTACTGCATGAAGAGGGGTTGATCACGAGAACCACCCCGGAGGGTCCGTCAGCTCTCAGGCCTGGGATGCCCCCCTTTCTGTGTGCTCCCTCTTCAGTAAGCCCTGGGCAATGGGCAGAGTGCCACACTCGGGGTTCAGATCCGAAATAAGCTGGAGTGTTCTCCCTCTGCCCTCATGGCTGGGCTGGGGGTCCCAAGCAGCTGGCAGGCAGCATTTGGCCTGAGCGCCCCCCTGCCCTGCACCTGGATGGCTCCCAGCTGGGGAGGGTCCCGGCAGCCAGCTCAGCTGCCACGGCCTCCCCTCCTCCCTCTCACTGTGGTGCTGAGGGACCTTGCCACTTGTTTCTTGGCTCCTCTCGGGTGCTTAGCCCCAGGCTGGAGGGGGAGAGCTTCTGTGGTGACCCCACCACCAGCCTCTGCTCATCGAGGGCATCAGTAGCACCCAGTGCGCTTGCAGGTGAATCCCCAGGGGGGTGGATAAGCTCCCGCGGGGCTCAGGAATGTTACTAGGGCCAAGGGGAGGGGGCCTCATCTGTTATGGGAATAGCGTTCTGACGGGTCAATGTGGTCGGATATTCTCAGGTCACTGTGTGGGTTATTAGATGGGACTGGGGCTTCTGGGTCTCAGGACACCTGAGCCAGGTGATGGACATGGTGCTCTGCTGCTGGCTCCCCATGACCTTGGGCAAGCCACTTACCCAGGCCTCAGTTTCTCCATCTGTAAACTGAGATTGCTGGCCCGCATGCTTCTGTGCCAAATCTACACTGCTATAATTCTTCCCTCCCTGAGCCTCAGTTTCCTTATCTGTAAAATATGGAGGTCCCTCCCTACTGGCTCTAAACCCTGGAGTGGGAGCCCCCTGCTCAGAGGGGCCCTTTCTGGGGCCACTTCAGTAGCCTGAGAAAGACCCTCAGCCTGACCCTCTCCCTGGGTGCCCAGGAGCTTCCTCCACTGTCCCTTCCCTGGGTGCCCTCGTCATGTGCGGCCTTCCCTGATGCTGCCGTAGACCTTGGGGCTCCCCCCAACCCGGCCTGGGCCTTGGGGCTGCCATGGAGGGGAGCCCATGCCCACTGCCCTCCCTGGGGCCACAGGGAGCCACTGAGGCTCCAGCTGGGTCTCCTGGCGTTTGGGCCAGGCTCCATCCCCACCTGCCACATGCAGGGCCTGAGGCTTGGGTGAAGCTGGAGCCTGAGGAAGAGGGGGCCTCTCTTTCTCCAGTATTCTCTCTAATAAAGCCTCCTGGTGCTCCAGATGCCTGTCTCCCAGCCCAACACCCCACCCCCCTCCTTCTGCTTGCTTTAGCTCTGGGTGTCAATCTCCCGTCCCAGACAGACTGGCTGCTTCCTGTCCCCCAGATTCTATTTCCCATCTCCAGGCCTTTGTACATGGCGACTCTCCTGCCTGGGACTCTTGGTCCCAAAGCCCCAGCCTATGGAGAGTTCCTCCATATCCCTCCTCCCCCCACATCCATGTGATGCTATACATAATATTTCCCCCAGTAGAACGTAAGCTCCTTGAGGACAGGCCCTGCTTTTGTGTCTCTACAACCTAGCACGTGTCAGTGGGCATTGATAAAGTGCCTGCTGTGTACCAGACATTGCCCTGAGAGTTGGGGATACAGAGAAAGGCAAAACCAGCCCCTGGCCTGCCCTCAAGGAGCTCCCAGTCTAATGGGGGACAGTGTGATCTCCTCCTGGGGGAGGTGGGATTTTCTGAAGGAAGGACTGCCTACAAGGCTCTAGGGCGACTCTCATCCCACCACCATTTTACAGATAGGGAAACCGAGTCCAGTACAAGGGAAATGACTTGCCAAAGGTCACCCATCTCAAAGTCAGGATTTGAGCCCAGGCCTGTTGAGTTCAGATTCAGGTGATCTTCCCATGCCTCCACATGGGAGAATAGAGGCAAAGAGAAAGGCATTCCAAGGCCAGGGAGGAGAGCAGCGATCCTCCTTCATCTCTCCAGGAAGAGCCAAAGCCAGTGACTCGCCTAAGGTCTCTCAGCAAAGGCACACATGGTGGAAACTCATGACCCTGGCCTGGAAGGCTTCCCTAGGCCTGGTGCTCTGTCCACTGCACCACCAAGTTCAAATCCAGCCTGAGACCCTTTGTAGCCATGTGACCTTGGGCAAGTCACTTAACCTCTGCACCAGACTCCAGGGGTTTTGTGAGTCTCCAGAGGGATAATAGTTGCAAAGCACTCAGCACATAGTAAGTGCCTTATAAATGTTGGCCGTTCTCAGGCGCTGGACACACAGCCCCTTCCTCTCCTCACTGGAGGGGACCAAATCCTTGCCCAGTCTCTCTTTCAGTCCAAGGCCGAGACCTGGCAGCATCCTCGGGAACCCCCACCCTCGGGAGGCAGACACCGTCCTCCCCCTTTTACAGACAAGGAAACTGAGGCAGGGGTACCTGAAGCCGTGAAGGACAGACGGGTCTCAGTAACTCAAGGGCTGGGCTGTCTTCAGCTTTGCAGACTTTCACTCATTGGAACCCTGGCACTGCCGTGGGCATAGCTGTGTGTCAGCATTCACTGACTGGGGCACAGGGCAAGATCTAAACTGTAATTCCCTGAGTGTGGAGCGAGCTCCCTCCTGGGGAGCCGAGTCTCCCACGTCACCGTCTGGTAGAACAGAGGTAGGCCCTGCTTTTGTCTGGACCTTAGGGGTTAGTGATGAGCACCCCTTGGGAGAAGGTGAGAAAGGGACCGTGTTAGTGGACTGATCCAGAGGCTGCAAGTGAGCTCAGGTTAGACCAGGGCAGGCCCCTCCCAGCTCTGCCATCCCTTGTTCTAAGGGCCCTCCCAGCTCTGCCATCCCCTGTTCTAAGGGCCCTCCCCACTCTTACATTCCATGTCCTAAAGGCCTTCCTAGCCCTCTCTCATTCTAGGTTCTTGGTGGTTCTGAATGTAAGGAAGCCCTCCTAACAATGAGATCTGTCCAGACGCTGGGTGGGCTGCCCCCTTGGCCAGCCAGTTCTCTCTCCGGATGACCCCTCATCAGCGATGGTACATGGGGATTTCCGTACTGGCCGTGGGCTCCCCTGGGCAGGTCCCCACACAGCAGGAGGGGGCCTCTCTTCCCATCCTGGGGTGGGGGGGGATCAGGATGGGGGCGCCCACCCTCCTCTGCCAGCTGTGCCCCAGCCACCTCCCCTCTGGCCTCTCCAGACTCTCCAGGGCCAAGGGCTCTAATTTACATTCTGTCTGGGAGTGCCGTTTGGCCGAGTTAAGCAGCAGGATGCAGAGGCCACGTAATTAACAGCCCAGTGCATTAGGCAGGTTTCTGCTGTGAAAGGTTATCAGAGGGGGTGGGCGGACTGGGCACCCGGCGGCACTTGGCATGGGAGGGAGTGGGGGACTGGGGGACTCGGGCCTAACCTGAGGAGGGTGTGGCCCTCAGGGGCCATAAGCCAGGAGCCACGTCCTCTGCAGGGCCCCAGTTGGGCCAGGGACAGCCGGGGCCGCCCGTGGGCCCTCCTGTGAGCAGTGGACAGAACCCTGGAAGGCATGTCTGCCTCGGTTTCCCCATCCGTAAATGGGGGCAATGCTAGCCCCCACCTCTCCGGGAGGTGACTGTGCCAACCTCCCAGGACTCTTCAGATGCTGGTGCTTAATTCCCGTTATTTACGGAAGGCAGTTGGCTGCTGTGGGGCTGGCGAAGGCGCCGTGTATACAAACAGCCCCACGCTCCTCAGCCAGCTCTGACACTGAAATTGCCGCTGTGCGGGCAGAGCCGGCCCGTCTGTCAGAGGAGCACACATTTAGTCCCTGCAAACAGCTGTTAGCCTGCTCTTCCCTGGCAACTGGGCCCCCGCCTCCCACCAGTACCAGCGACGCACCCTGTAATGAACCTCCATCACGGGCTGGGCAGTGTGCCAGGCAAACGCAGGAGACAAGAGTGGCCGTGCCTGGTGGCTTCCCGGCCCCCAGTGTCCCTGGGGATTGTGGCCCCATTTCAGCTGCACCCCTCTGCTCCAGGACCTTCTGTGGCTCCCATGGCCTCAGGTGAAACCGTAAGGGCTCTGCCAACACATTCTGGCCCGCCTCCCCAGCCCAGCATCGTCCCCTGGCACACCGCCGTCCAGCCTGGGCGCACCGTCCTTCCTGGGTCTGTCTGTCATCCAGACAGTCCTTGGGCTTGGCATACACTCCCCCTGCACATCTGCCCTTACGACCCTCCTGTTCTTTCTTAGGATTCCCAGTGGATGGGGTTCTGGGTCCGCCAGTGCCCCAGGACCCATTGGCCCTCAGGCATTTATTAAGGGCTTACTGTGTGCACAGGTCCCCTCTGGACATATGGGAGCTTTAACATCTGCTTGGCCTCCGAGGGGAATTAAGAGAGGGTGAGGACCTGAACAAGGGTGGGCGCCCCAGGAGCCGGCACCGAGAGGAGGTGCTGAGTTCTAATCCAGCTTTGGTGGCTTTGGTGCCTTGGGCAGAAAGGAAGGAAGAGAGAAGGGCATCTGGGGAAAGAGAATGGATCTGGTCCTAGACAGGGCTAGGGGACAGTGAGTGGGAGTCCCCGGGCCTGGCCTGTCAGCAGGACTGGGACTGGGACTTGGCTTCTCTTGGATGTTCTTGCTCTTGGGTCCTGACCGGAGAGGGGGAATGTGGCCATCTTCACAGGGGTCTGACAAAAGGGTCGAGATGTGTGGGCTCCTAGCCAGGCCCCTCAGCTTGAGCCATGTCACGAGAGAGGTCAAGGGAGAGATGCTGGTTGAGTGGGAGGTGGGGAGGCAAGAGACCCTCCCCCTGGAGGCCCTGGCACTCCTGTTGTGGCAAGGCAGTAGGCATGGGGATGGTGCCACAGGGCACCCGCACAGATCAGGGTGGGCACTGCAGGGACACAGGTCAGTGTGGGGGCCCGGGCAGGCCCCTGCCCCACTCTCACTCACATGGCAGATGGATAGCAATGCTGCCAGTGGAAGCAGCCAGAAGGAATTGTCAGCAGGCCTGCTAATGAGCCGGTTTAACAGGCCCCTTCGAGATTGAGGAGGGGGAGAGGGGAAGGTGGGAACGAGACCTAACTGGATGAGCTGAACGAGTTAATTAGAGGGAAGAGGGAATTAGGAGGAGCCACACGGAAATTTCAGGCCTTTTTGGAGGCAGAGGCAGCGTTTCCAGGCTCAGGGTTAAGCCCCTGTCCCACAAAGAAAGAAAAAACGGGAAGGGGCCAAGTGCTATTAATCATCTCCTACCTGCCAAGCGCTGCGTTAAGTGGCTGGGTTACAGAGATCATCTCATTGGCGCTGACTGGGCAGGGAGGTCAGTGGGGGCCAAACCAGTGTGGTCAGGCCCCTGGAGGATTAGCCCAGTGAGTGCCCAGGCTGCCTCCTGGGGCACCCTCAGAGCAGAGCCAGGCGCTAACTGGGCAGGGAGGTCAGTGGGGACCAAACCAGTGTGGTCAGGCCCCTGGGAGAGGGTGCCAGATCAGCCCAGTGAGTGCCTAGGTGGCCTCCTGGGGCACCCTCAGAGCAGAGAGCTGGGTGCTGGCTGCCCATAGGACAGGGCCCAGGCTCCTGGTATTTTAGCACTCACCAGTTTGGGATGGGCAGGATCCCTCTGTCCCTCAGTCTCTCTGGGCTATTGATTGAGGCAAAATTTCCTCCTTTATTTTCTATTTCAATCCTTAGGACCCCAGGGAGTCCAGTCTAATGGGAGAGGGCCTCAGAGGCCATTCAGTCCAACCAAGTCACATTACAGAGGAAACCTGTGTGGGTGTGGTGACTTGCCCAAGGTTACCATGAATAGTGTCAGAGGCAAGATTTGAATCTGGGTCTTCTGACTCCGGGGCCAACATGTAGTGGATGGAGTGAGGGACACCTAGGGCCAGGTTTTTTCCTATGGGCTGATGAATTGCTGTGTGCTCCATGAGAGTGGGAACTAGGTGAGATGCTGCCTGTGAGACTTGGGCAAACCATTCATTCTGGGCCTCAGTTTGCCCATCTATGTAATGGAGAGGTTGGACTAGACATCCCAGGGCCCTTCCTGCTAGAAGTCTGTGGTCCTTGTTTTATGTAAAAGGCTCATCTCCCTCCAGGTCCACCACAAGTGCCCTGTACACAGTAGATGCCAAATAAATACTTTTTCTTGCTTGTGTTCTTGTCTTGTCCCCCTGCTAGGCTGTGAACTCTCCAAGGTCATGAAACGTGTCTCATCAAAAAGCTGACTCTTTCCCCATCACCCAGCACAAGTCTTTTGTTCACAGCAGGCACTTAATAAATGCTCAGAAACAGAACTGAATTACGAAATGGAACCATCCCTGCCCTTCTGTTTTTCCTGGGGCTAGCCCCTTCCTCTGCTGTAGCTTGCTGATACACCCCTTCCCACATCTTCAGCAGAACTGGGGATGCCAGTTCTTAGTCCTTCAGTTCACTCAGGCTCCTGGGGCCTGGACCTCTGCCACCAGGTATGGCGGCATGTGCCAGCAGAGCCCACGATGCCCCGAATGAGCCTGGGCACGGAGATGTGGCTGCCCAGAGGCCCCCATTCACCAGCTAGGCATGGCTTTGCCTCCTCTTTCCCATGCCCGAGGCCCCTCCAGGAAGCGCTTCCTCTGTGGTGGCAGGTGAGGGGCTTCCCCACCCAGTGAGCCTGCCTCGGACTACCGCGGCCCCAGAGGGCAGACATGGGGCAAAGTTCACGATTCCAAAAGCAAAGCGCTTCTGGTGTTGGCCTCTGACCCAGACCAGCGGCTTTGGTTCCCAGGCTCAGGACCGTCTATGGAAAGCATTTGAGAAACCACTAGCGCTCGTAAGTGGGGCTGCTCTCGTCTCTACTGCTGCTGTTACTGGAACTACTACTGCTGCCTACACAGCATTACTACTACTACTACTACATGATCATGTTGCCCTGCCCCAGGGTTTGCAGCCTCCTGTGGGGCCGGGAGCATGATGAGAATCAGGTGTGCTTTGTAAACCTTGAAGTTATTTTTATTCGCATCACTATTGGGCTAATTAGGGTCTTTGTCATCCCATTTTACTGATCTGGCAACTGGGGCTCCCAGAGTTCCAGGGATTTGGCCGAGGTCACACCCCTAATAAGCATCGCCAGCCAGACTCAGACCTCGTTGTCTGCTGCTGCCTCTGTCTAGAGCCAGTGAGCAGGGCGATGCCTGGGAGTCTTGGCACCACCCCCGTCCTCCAGCATCCTTCTCTCACCCAGAGTGGCACCTGTCACTGGCTGGTGTTCCCAGCCCCAGCGGCACTGTGTCTCCTCCTCCCAACTCACTGGTCCTCCTGGCTCTTTGCAGACGCCACTCCACACCTTCTCCTGGACACCTATAAGTGTACTGCCCAGTCCAGATCCCAGTGGATATTATCGACAGACCACAGACATCCTCCCCCTCTCCTCTATGTGCTCAGTGCCCGGTTCAATCTCCCTCTTCCCTGGAACCCCTCCCCTCATTCTGTAGGTCTACAGGATGGACATTGGTCTTCCTTCAGATTCCCGAATCTCCCACTTCCCAGGTCGGCTCTGTTGTCCCCTTCACCCCAGCCACACACAGACACGGTCATCTCCCTAAAGGGTCCCACTTCCATGGTCAGGAAATCAGACACTTACATACAAACAGGCTCTGTTATCATGCCGTCCTCCCCTAACCCTGATCTTATTCGTCACCTTGTTCTTGACCTCCAATCACTTGGCTTCTGTTCTTTCCCAACCCACCCACCTTGCCCTGGTTCTATTCCCCTCACATCCCCATCTTGACCCTTTGTGAACCAATTCTACTGTACTGTGACCCCAGGCTCTGAACATCTCGCTCTGTTGCCAGTCATACCCAGCCAAGCCCCAGCCCAGAATTTCTCCCATCACCTTCCTCCCCTCTTCTCACGTGCTGCTGAGTGGGGCTGGTGGCTCCACTACAAGTGTATGTTACGTAGTTTCCACTGGGCCCTCACTGCAGCAAAACAATTCTTCTCCTCCACAGTGGCATCCTCTCCCATTCCTCTTCTCCCACAGCCTTTCTCTCACCTCCTCTGACTCTGCTCTGGGCCCACTCTGCATCATCACCCACACAGCCACCCCGTCAGTGGCCCAAGGCTGTTGTTTCTGTCTCTGCATCTTTCACGGGGTCCCTTCCCTCTACTCTTATCACCCCCTCTCTATTCCCTGCCTCAGCTAAATCACTCACTGCTGCTGGGTCTGCCAGCCTCGCATCTTTCCCCACTCCATTCCGCCCTCTTCTCAGCCAAAATAAATTTCCCACTGCTCAGGTCTGACCCTGCCCTCCCTCTGCTTGGACATGTTTAGTGGTGAGAGAATGTGCAACTCGGCCTCACTTAAGTCCAGTTCATGCAGAAGTACTGATCTTGGTCCAGTTGGGATCACTGATCCAAGTGATGTCATTGGTCCTCTTGGACCACCATCACTAATGACCTCCAGGATCGAGTATGAATTTCTGAGTTTGGCATTCAAAGCCCTTCAGAACCTGCATTCCTAGAGAAGCCTGCTTCTTCTTAGGCCACATTCCCTTTCTGTAGCTCTGTGGTCTGCGCCATGCTAGCCCACTCACCCTTCCCTGTGTAGGATTATTCTGTATTTGCACCTCCTTGGCTTTCCTATCAGAAGCCATGCTCCTTGAGGGCAGGGATCCTTTCCACTTTGGCTGTGTATCCCCAAGAGTGCAGTGCTGGGCAGGCTCTGAGGGCTTAATAAATACTCGGCAATTGATTGATTGAATTGAATTTGGTCTTGGACCCGCTTGTTTGCTGAGGGCCTGGGGAGAGCCATAGGTGAAACCCTCAAGGGAAGTGAGGATAATTGCTGTCATCATCATCTTACTGGGAACGCTTGTTATTAATATTAATCTCATTAATTATTTATAATTCAGTAAGCTCATTCTGCACGGTCTCTGGTCGGGGTCACTGCTGCCTGGCTCTTAGAGGGATAGCAGGGAGACTTGCTGTGGGTGTTCACACTGCTTCCCCTCCCGGCGGGGGCCCCAGGCTTTCCTTGTGGAGGGGGGGGTTATGGAGGGGGTGGGGATTCTGAGCACCAGAAGGGAGGCTGGGCCCCAGAAAGGGCTCAGTCCAGAGATTCCTGAAGGGCCTTTGTGCCCCCCCCCCCCATTTGGTGCTGACATCCACCCCATGGACATATTAATATAAGAAAGGACTGGTCTCAGTTTCCTCTTCCATACAGTGGGGTCCGTGATACATGCACAGCTTCCCTCACCGACATGTGAACAAGATCTAAGGCTTGTAAGGCATACGCAGTGGTAGGAGGCTTGCCTCTCCAAATCTTCCTGTTAAGAACTGGAGCTGGGAGGGACCTCAGGACACCCAGGCCAATCCCCTCACTTTACAGATGGGGAAACTGAGTCCAACAGAGGTGGGACAGGAGGTCAGCTCCTCTGACTGCAGAGTCTCCTGCTTATACTGTGAGGATTTTCTTTTCTAAGAGGTGGGCTGGTCCCTTGATGCCTCTTGGTACATTCTGCCAGACTCTGCTACACTGGACAGTTCCCCATGTCCCAGATGGGGATGTTGGTCTGGCCAGGAGGTAGGGTCTGGAGCCTCTACAGAGCTCTTCCTGGGGGCAGGGGCCTGCTTCTTGTCCCTTGCCTCCTGCTTTCTCCATGACAGTTGGGCACTGGCGTTCCCCACCCTCCGCCATTCTGCGCCCTGCTTATACGTCTCAGCTCCAAGGCTTAGAAAGCTTGTCCTGACTCCTGGCCTCTGCCTGCCCCCTCTCCCCAGCCCCCAGATCTGGCTCCCAGGCCTTCTCTCTCGTAGGGGCTGCTGTCAGCCCTGGGCTGAGAGCAGCTCCCCTCTCCCTCTCCTTCACCCCACCCCAAGCTCTGGTCCTCTCATGCTCCCCATTTCCTGCTTGGAGAGAGGGACCCCACTCATCCTATCTAAGCCTGGGGGCTGAGCAGAGCTCTTTCAGCCTGGAGGCCCACACATCCTGTTAGGCCCTGGTCAGGCCAGAAGGTCAGGTCTTGCAGTGCAGCAGGATACAGGAACTCTTTATGAGAGAGACTCCCAGGTCACATCTCCCACCAGGCCCACCTGCCCCCTGGTCAGGGCTACTTAAAGGCTGCCCTCTGTCTAAGGGCCAAGGGAGTGGGGGCTCTGGGGCTCCTACAAAGGAAGCTTTGAGCTGCTTTGGCGGGAGAAGGCTTCCTTCAGAAGCCTGCCCCCTCACAAGCCCAGCCTGTGTGAGGCTTCCGTGGCCCCTGAGGGGAGGCAGCTGTGGTGGAGGGGGCCTAGCTTCCCTCTCACCCCCCAGTGAGGGAGGTAGCTGGAGACTGGGGGTGGAAAGGTCTAGGCCTCCTCCCCTGCTCAGTGGCCCTGAAGCTAGCCAGGGCCACACAGGGACAAAGCCAGAGAGAAGCCCAGGCCCAAGGTCCTCCTAGCTCATCTGTATTTTTCTCATGGAGTTGGGTAGGTACCCCCACAGGAAGGCAACAGTCCAGTTTAACCAGCATTTCTGAATGTGGGTGAGAACCTCTCTGGCCTCATCTGTAAAATGGGCCTGGGGGCCAGGTGGGAGGCAGCAAGGATGCCTTCCAGATCTGGTGATCAGCAGCTCCTTGGAGATCTGGACCAAGCCCAAGCCCCACTCTGTCCCAGCTCCTCAGAGTCCTCTCTGGCCTGGGATTGGGAGTACACTCACTTTCACTGCCCAGAGTGCCTAGGCTCGGGCTCTGTATTAGGCTGGTAGTAGCCACACTCAGGAAGGTGGCTGTCCCCGAGCCCCTCCCCAAAGCAGTTTCTCTGGATGGGCACACTCTGAAGTGGGCTCTCCAGACTGGCAGCCCTTTCTTCTCCAGAATCCAGGCCATCGCTGCTGTGGCCTTGGTCTCTTTGTGTGAGATGAAAATGGTCACAGAAATACCCTCATCTCAAATGATGAGCTTTTCCAGAAAGCCTCTTGGAAAAGCAGGTGTGATGAGTGGTTTGGGGCTGTGGGCCCAGAGATGGGGGATGGCAGCTGGCCAGGATGCTGGGGAGCAAGAATGGAGCCGCCCTACCAGTGGGGACCAGGGTAAGGGTGCCCCCCATGGGAGGACATTGGATTAGCGCTGACCCTTTGGTCACAGGGCATCCCCAAAAGCCTAGGACCATAGTACATACACCTCCTGAGTCCAACCTTGGTGTTTTACAGCTGAGGAAAGGGAGGCCCAGGCCAAGGGATGGGGCTCTGCCAAGTCACCAGAACAACATGGCGGCCAAGAAGCCTTAACTTGGCCTTGGGCTGCATCAAGAATGAGTCTGGTCTCTGGGCTTGGCCTGGAGCCCTTTGTGAGAGTCTCAAGCATGTGTCTTAGCAGAAGGGGCCCAAGTGTGGCCAGACCCATGGGAAATGCTCCCCAACCCCCCCTCATTCCTCATTGTCCCCAGGATGCCAGTGTGTTAGTGGGTGCCCAAAGATGGTGAAAGGCCCAGAGTCCTGGTCATCTAAAGGTCAGTAGAAGGAACCAGGAATATTCCCCCAGACTGTCCTATAGCAGAAGGCTTGCCCCCAGAGGATGGACCAGGGAGCACTGGGGGAATGGCAGAGAGGGCTCCAGACTTGAGGAGCTGCCCTTCATTGGTGGGCTTCACCCCAAGGCCACACTGTAGGCAGGAGTATTTGGGGCGCACAGCGTAGCTGCTGAGCTCTCTTCTGACCTGAGCTTCTGTGATTCCATGGGCAGACCCAGGCTAAGCACGGGCTTCCTGCCCCAGGCCCCTCGTGCCCACCTGGCCTCCTGAGAAGACCATATTCTCTCCCTCTTCCTTTGAGCTTTTCTCTAGTCTGGGCTGAGCTCCTGGGCCCTGGCTGGATCCTGGAACAGTCACTTGGCCCCTCCTGGTCCTGGCCAGGCTGAACGGCGCTGCCCTAGCTCCTCCCCAGCTCTTGTCTCCAGGTCCCTGAATCCCAAAGAGCCAAAAGTCTTTTCTCCCGGGTCAGGGCCTCTGCCTCCTGGGTTCTCTCCAGGGCTTTGGTTCTTTGGAACCCAGGGACCTTGTCTTTCCTGGACCAGTCAGACCATCATATGCTGTACCCATTAAACAGTTACACTTGTATGCTAAAGACATGCCCACAGGAACAGAGTTGCTGAGTTGGAAGGGCCCCTTCTTTCTGCAGAGCAGGAGAGAGCCCTGGGCTCCGAGTCAGACGGACTTGAGTACGAATCCCACCTTAGACATTTATCAGTTGTGGGACCCTAGGCAAGTCACTTAAAGCTCTCTCTTGGCCTTGGTTTCCTTCTCTGTGAAGTGGGGGCAATTCCCAATTCCCTCCCTTCCCTTCTGTAAAGCACTTTCACACCATGGAGTGGCACGCCAATGCTTACTGTCACCATCATCACTGTAATTCCCAAGGGTGGCAGGTGGTACCTGGTGGAGCTGGGCTAAGTCAGAAGGGCCCTCAGACCCTCACTAGCTGTATGACCCTGGGCAAGTCACTTAACTTCTGGGCCTCCTTTTCCACATGCAAAAACTGTGATCCTAATTCAGTTTAATCTAATAAGCAACATCCAGGCTGAGGGTGGAGAGGGAAAAGCCAGATGGCCCCTGCCCCAAGGGGTCTCCTGTTCCACTTGTACCCCCCCAAGATGCCCCAGATGACTGGGGCTGGTCCCCACCCTTCCCTTTGGTCGCTGTCCAAACCCAACTGTGTCCCCCAGACGTTGGAATTGGCTCTTAGGAGAGCACCAGAAAAACCTCTCCCCCCGGGGTCTGGTGTCTGTCCAGCTCACCAGCAGGAAGACCTTCCTCACATCCAACCCAAATCGCTGATGCCGCCATATTGGTTTGCTCTTGCTGGCCTGGGGGTGTCTTTGGGTCTAGACAGACTACTCTCTGTGCATGAATGTAGGTGGTGTTGGGGGGCTCTAGCCAAGGCTCCCCTAGAACCCTGTCTCTCCCAGACCAGCCCTCCCCTTCCTGTCCTGCTGAGCTCCCCATCTCTCCAACAGATATGGGACCTCACTGAGGTGCAGGTTCTGTCCAGTGATATAGATTGCCACTCACCCCTGCCCACCCATCCCGTGAGACTCTTCTCTGTGTCTTTCCATTAATCTGGCACAGTGCCCCCAGCAGACTGGGCGCCTCCTCACCTTTTCTTGGTACTGGAGGAGGGTGGTACCAATAAGGCAGCATGTCCCCTGGCTGGCCTACTAGCCTTCAGAATACAGCCAACACCGCCTAAGACACGTCTACCCCCTCATTATTTCTCCACGTGCTTTGTCGTCCTTTGCTCACATGCCCACCCTGAGCTGGGCTCCTGGCTCTATCTCCCTGGCTGGTTTTTGGGGGAACAGGGGTTATGTGTGTATACACACACAGATACACACACATGTATATACTGACGTGTATAAACGTATGTAGCAACAGGAGAGGCAGGTTTTTTCCTCCTAGGATGTAGAATTTGGACGAGTACTTTGAGATCACGTAGTCAGCCTAGACCTGAAAGCCGTGGGCACAGACCCCCAGTAGAGGCCTGTCCGGCTCCTCCCTCCTCAGCCCGTTTCCAGCCTGGGACCCCTCCCTCCCTGATCCTCACTCGTGTCTCAGTCTTGCCAAGGACACCATCCATCAAAAGCCGCATGGATATTTTCAGGAAACAGCCTGACATCCTGGTAAGTGATCAGAGGCAGCTGCCTGGGCCGGCACTTCCTAGGGATGATTCAGGCCCAACGCTTTCTTTCTCTTCCTTTGACTTTGTGCCAAGCCCAGGTAGAGACCATTATTCGAGTGTGGGCAAGGCTGTAGTGGCCTCCAGTCACGGCTGACCTGGTTAACCCACAGAAGGTACAAGGGGCAGGGCCCAGGGGGAGCATCCCTGGCCCATGGGTGGCAGAGGCCTCCTGGGGGCCATGTCAGGGCTGCCCCAGAGCTGGCCACTGGTCAGAGCCCAAGCGTCCACAGTGAATCCAGAAGCGGAGTCTCACTGCCAGCCCTGCAGGGCCATCACTGGCATCTCCCCTCTCTAGTGGGCATGATATCCTGGCTCCCTCTTTCTGTTCCATTTTGGGGGACAGGACTGGTTATGTGCATGGGGTGAGGAAGGGGATTTCATCTGACAGAGAAGGCAAGGAAAGTCTAGAGAACAGGTTGGCCTATAATCTTAACAGTGGTGAGGAACAGTTTGGGGAACAGCCAGCTGGCCAGTTGGGATGGGACATCAGGTGAGGGATAGGAATAGTATGGGATAAGACTAGAGGTATCCTCAGGGCAGGCTAGGGGCTGATGGGGGATGAGGCAGTGGAACCACAGAAGCCTTTTGAGTGAGGGAGTCACAGGTTTAGATCTGTGCCTTGGGAAGATGATTGGGGCGGTTTTTCAAAGAGCCAGAGGCCTGGAGGAAAGAAGATCTTACTGAAGACTAGTGCAGTAGCCCAGCTGAGAGATGAATAGTCGCTGGGTGAGGGTTGAGAACAGGGACTCTGAGAAGACGTTGTGTAAAGGCAAGATCAGAAAGGCTTGGAAACCAGCTGGCTATGGGTCCAGTAATGGCGGGGGGGGGAGTCAAAAGGAAGATGGACCCCAAGTGCCTGGAAGGATGGGGTGCCCTCCCTAGAAACAGGGACTCTGGAAGACAGGAGGAGTAATTTTAGAAAGATCACGACTTCCAATTCAGACATGCCGAGCTAGAGACGCCAACAGGATGTCCCACTCTAGATGACCAGCATGGGGAAACTGAGGCTCGGAGTGGCTCTGGGACTGGCCCAGTGACATGTCTGAGTCGGGATGCTCCCTCTCTGCCTGTCTCCCATCTGTCAAGTGGGGATCACAAAGCTTAGCTTCCCTGCCTTAAAGGGTACAGTGAGATTATGAACATGAAAGCTGTGTGAAAAGGTGAGCATTCTCCAGAGGGGAGGAATTTGATTTGATTCGACTGAGGCTGGGGTGTCCTGGGCTTGGACTTTGTCCTCTAAGGAACGGGTAACGACCGGAGCTTTAAGGATACACAGAAGCATGATCTCTTAGATCTGACTCCCTTCTCTGACCCCTTCTCCCTGATTCTGTGGAAATAGATGGGCAGGGATCATCAGATAGTGATGGAAGGGGACTGATAGAGGCAGGTGACAGAGGGACAGATGATTGAGGATGGCCAGATGGGGGCACGTCTGAGCATTTGGTCTGTGTCAGGCCCCACACTGACCCCTGAGGATGTCCATACAATGCCACATTCTGGGCCCTCAGGATCTCCCTCTCTCCTTGGGAAAGGGGACACCCACAGGGGAGCCTGGCAAGGACCCAAGGCAGCTGCCAATGTACATTCTCTGACTTTCAGAGCCCCAGCTTTCTCCCTCCTCCTCCTCCTCCTCCCCCATCACTCTCCTGGCACGTCCCAACTGAGCTGCACCAGCCCCTGGGCTCCTCACCCAGGACCCTCCATCTCCTCTGGCTGCATGGCTGGTAGATGCACCAGCTCTTCAAGCCCCACCCAGACCCCTTGACTCCTCCCAAGGCTCAGCGCCAGTACCGCCTTCTCCATGGAGCCTTTCCTGATGGACCCCTCTTCTGAAGCCCCTTGTATCTCTGTATGCTCATATGTGTTTCCTCTGATAGAGCCTAAGCCCCCTGAGGGCAGGACCTGTGCGTTTTGTCTTTGTATCGCCAGCTTGTCAGACCATGGCAGGCACTTGGGAGTGTAGGCTGATGGCTGGAGAACACCTCGGGAAGGTTCCACGTGGGGGGGTGCGTACAAGATGGGCCCCCCAACCTGGGTGTCTGTGGGGGAGCCGTGGCTCGTGGCCAGGTGGGGATGGGCGATGATGGCCAGGTGCAGGGGGTTCTGTTTTCACTGGGATTGGACGACTGGGATTGGACGCAGAGCTGTCTGAGGTCCCTTAGCTTACGTGGTCCCTACGGTCATGCGGATGCTACACATAGAAGGCAGGATTTACACCTGGGTCTGTCTGGAGTCAGATCTAGCCCTCCCATCGTTGGGGCCAGGTGCTTTTCCCAATGAAGAAAGCTGGTCTACAGTGGCAGTCTTGGGGGAGGCCAGGCCCCACACATCTCCCCATGGGACACAATAGTCTGAGGGCAGGGGCCCATCCTGGAAGGCCCAAAACCCGAGCTTGAGCTCCACTGGTCTCCCCTGTCTGTGAAATGGGCCTCATTTCCTGAGGTGCCTTGCCTACCTCACAGGGTCATTGGTGGATGCCCAGAGAGGGCGACTGAGCAGTGCTTAGCTAAGAAGACCTGGGCTCAAATCCAGCCTCAGACACTTACCCCTGTTTCCCTCACTGTCCTCAGCTGTAAAATGGGGCACAGTCATGGCCCCTGCCCCCCAGGGCTGTCATGAGGATGGGACAAGATGCTGGCTTGGAGGGGAGTGGAGAGGGGTATGCTCCGTGGCTTTGCTGGGGGGCAGCATGGCTGGGCAGGGAAGTCCAGACTGGGCTGGCCTGGGCCACTCACCCTTCAGGATGTTTTGGCCCCAGGGCTGGGGGTTCTAAGCTGACCACCCTGAGGGCAAAGAGACTGGTTTTAGTTGTATCCCCAGCGGCTGGCATACAGTAGGCATCTACTAAAAGCTCATTGGATCATCCTGAAATGAATCTATAAGATGGGCCAGTGCATGTGCCACCTACCAGAGGGCAGGGTGGCCCATTCCTAACAATGAGGGGTGCCCCCAAGTCGGGGCAGCCTCAGGAAGTAGTGGGCTCCCCGTCACCAGAGGCATGCAAGCAGAGGCTGGGTGAGCACTGGGAATTCTCAGCCAGGCCTGGGGGTGGGGCCTGAATTGGCTGGAATTTACCCATGGTGAGGCGAGCTTAAGGTGCTATTGAAACGTGTGTGAGATTGTGTGGCCGAGGAGGGGCACCTGGCCAGATGGTACAGGCTCCCAGCCCTGTCCCTGCCAGCTCTGCCCGCACCCTGCCTCCCCCACCATACACCTGCCTGGAGGCCGGAGCCGGGCCCTGGGGAGGCGCCTTACTTAGCTTTTATTATTAGCTCTCCTTCGACCCTGGATGCTGGCCGCTGGCCACAGCTCCGTCCCCCGGGACCCGCTGACCCTGCTGGGCTCTGCAGGATCACACCTCATGGGGACAGCGGGGAGCTGGCTGAGAACACAGCAGAGAGCCGGGACCAGGAGAGGCCTCCTGGGAACAGGCTGGACGGGGATTGGCCTGGGGCAGCCCAGCAAGGGCAGAGGGGCCTGGAGAGGAGAGCGCAGCCCACTCCCCTGCCCCACTTGAGACCATCCAGTCCAAGCCCCTCATTTTACAGGTAGGGAAACTGAGGCTCAGGGCAGTGTCAGGATGTTGGCAAGACTTTCAGCAGCTAGGGCCAGTCCTTGTACCCACCGTGCCTGGAGAGGCCAGAGGAGAGGCTTCAGGGACCAGGGCTTCCCCTGCCTTCCTCACACACCTTCTGTTACCTCCAGAGTAGACTCCAGCCTCTTGGCCCAGAGGCCTCCCCAGCTTGGCTCCGGCCCACCTTTCCAGCCTTCCTGGCCCTGTGCTGCAGCCCCCCAGGGACTTGTCCCATATTTCCCTGTCCCAGGGCCCCCCCACTTCTCATCAGCCCTCTTCTCCTCTCTGATGTGCTGGTCCCTCATCTGCTTTGTTCACGTCACATTCCCTCACGCTTATCCTTGTAGCTGTCATCCCCTCTCCAGACACACCAGCTAAGCACGAATCAGAAACCATCAGACTCAGGAGCTAAGAACGCACACAGACTGAGGGAAAGGCTCCCCTTGACAAGCGTGCCAGGGAACGAGAAGAGCAGCTAGGGGAATGACTGGCCAGCCAGTGCCGGGCTGCCCTTGGTCCAAAACATGGATCTGCAATACGTGACCTAAACACGAAGGGTCACTTCATTAAAAAAAAAAGAAAAACGGAAGGAGCTCCTTACACGGCTGTGTTGGGGAGAATTCTCAGCCCAGCCTGGGTCGTTCTGCTGACGTAGCACCGAAATGCTTCTGCACAAACAAAATCAGTGCAGCTAAGGTAAGAAAAGCTGTCGATTGGACAAAGGCCTCTCATCACTTCCTTGACTAGGGTGATGCAAGTTCCAGGAGCAGGAACGGTTTCGTTTTTCCTCTTGGCCTCCCCACGATCCAGAGGGCAGCACATAGTAGGTGCTATTGACTTAAACTCAATGACATCTTCACACACACATTTCCTTGCCACTTTCTGTGCCAGAAGGGGAGCCTCTCAACACCCCTCTCTCACATTTGAGGGGGCAGAAAGAGGAAAGAAGGGAGATGAGGAAGAAGAAGCCCCAGCCCTCCCGCAGCAAGGCCTCCAAGTGAATGATGGCATTTCTCTCTGCTTTCGGCCCCTTTCCCTCCCATTAATAACTCATCGACCTGACCAGGCTCCCGTGGACCTGAGCCCGTCACCCTTCTGATAGGATTTAGAGGGCTGGGCGTCGCAGCCCCGGCTCTCCCCTCATGGAAGTTGCTAAGGGGGCAGTGAATGACTCGTCAGCCACACTCCATCATCTCTCTCTTTCCGTCCGTTCTTGATGAGCCGACACAAGCTCCCACCCTCAGCTTCTTGCCGGGCACAGAGCAGGGGAGAAGACCCCAGCTCCATGACATCACGGGCCTCAAGACCCAGCTGGGGGGGGGGCGAGCAACAGGGACCAGAGAGGTTGCACATTTTACAAAAGAGGAAACCAAGGTCCAGAGGAAAGGGACTTGCCCAAGGTCACACAGTAAGCTGCAGAGCAGGGATTAAAAGCCAGGTTTTTCTGACTCCAGATTCTCTTTCCCCTATAAAGTATCCCCCAAAGTGACTCACTGGGTAGCTGTATCCCGGCTCACTTGTCTATTCCCCATTCAAGGAAGGAAAGAATTAGGGAAGAGAAGAAGGACACTAAAGGAGGAGTGACAGAATTGGAGGAAGGAAGGGGAAGAATTGAAGAAGGGAAAGGGTGAATAAAGGAAGGAGGGAGAGAAGGAAGGAAGGAGAAGAGGGAAGAAGGAGGAGAGGAGAGAGGAAATGTCCCCTGGGCAGGCAGTGGAGGCCGGCCGCTCCCTGCCCAGACCAGGACCAAGGAGCCAAGGCTGGCATGGCCTGAGAGGGAGTGCCCCCTCATCCCAGGCCTCTCCCAGTTGCTCAGACCCTTGAACCTGGACCTCTCAGCCACACACACTCATGCCTCTCCTCAGGGATGGATTCCCACCATCATTTCACCCATTTAGCAAACATTTATTAAACGCCTACTGTGTGTGAGCTGAGGCAAAAATAGTCCATTTCTATACAGAACAGAAGTTCAGAGGGAGCCTGCCTGGCTGGGCTGGGCTGGGCTGGGCTTGGGCCTTGGTGCTGGGGCAGGGGAGCCCCAGGCCCCCTCTCCCTTCCTGATATCTGGCGTCCCAGGGTCCCAGGGTCCCAGGCAGCCCTTCTCTGGGCCTGCTCTGGCTGCAGGAGGGAGGAATGGGAATATCCAAATAAATTAATCCTTGCTAATGGGCTAGCTAGCTAATGAGTTATCCAGCTAATGGGCTGCCCCTCCCAGGTAGCATAAAGCTCTAACCCAGTTAAAATACAGGGCTCCCCGAGGAATAACTAAGGCCTGGAAGATGCAGGCTTGAGGCAGGTGGGGGGCAGGGAGGCCGCAGGCACCCAAGGGACTCTGTGGGGGTGAGTTACCATCGGCCCCTCATCTCTATCCCACTCTGGGCCTCCACTGCCACTGCAGAACGACTGGGAGGACCAGTGAGTTGAGAGAAGCCTCTCAGAGATGCTGCTGAAGTCAGAGGTCCTGAGTTCAAATCTCGGCTTGGCTTTTAGGCAAATGTATTCACCCCACCCGGGCCTCAGTTTCCCCTTCCAGCTCTAAAGCTGGGTCCCAGGTCCTCAGCATCCGTCCATCACCACCCCGACTTCACAGAGCCACAGACAGCAGGGCCGGATCAGTCTGACCACTCAGCCATTTCAGCAAGCACATGAGTGCCTAGAACTGTGCTTGGCCCCAGGCTCCAAAGGCCAGAAAGGAAACCATTCTGGCCCTAGGGAATTGCCATTTAGAGAAGGAAGGGGATTGGTCCAGGCGACCAAGGCGGCATCCGACAGTCTCTAGGGCTTCCCACTTCCTTGGAAGGCACTCCAGGGCACCCCCCCATCCAGCCCCTTCTCAGGCCTCTCCTCTTCCTTCCCTCCTTCAGGAAGCTTCTCTTCCCCCCTCCCCCCAGGCCTCAGAGAGCCCATCGGGTCCATGCCTCTCATTGTACAGACGGGTAAACCGAGGCACCACGAGCTCATAGGTCTAAAGCTGGAAGGGACCTCAAGAGTCTGAGGCATCCAGGGATGAATGCCGCCCCTGGAGTCAAAAGACCTGAGTTCGAATCCTTCCTCAGACATTTCACTGCTGCCTGTTTCCTCATCCTCAAAATGGAAATGATGATAACACCTCCCTCTGAAAATCGCCATGAGGATCCAATGTTACTTTTGTAATTTTCATACGCACTGCTGCACTTGTCATAAATTTTTTAAAATAACAGTGATTTGTAGAGTGCTTTGCAAACCTTAAGGCATCATGGACCCTCCGGGGCAGGCCCGGGAAGGCTTTGCTTCCCACCCAAGGTCACACAGGCGGGGGAGCAGCACCAGGATCTGCTTGTGGCTGGCCAGACAGGCCAAGCTTCTTACTGGCTGAGAGACGCAGGGAAGATTGGAACCCAGGCCCTCTGCTTTGTGGGAGCACTCAGGCCATCTCTCCGCCCCATTTTACAGGAGAGGAGACTGAGGCTC